>MUZC01000297.1:209060-219092 GCA_002072015.1 Radix auricularia | reverse complement strand
TTTTTTAACGGATCGAGTAACTGAGTGTTGATGCACAAATGGCAGGTCAGGACATACAAAAAACATATATACATCATGGGTCTAGCACTTATGGATGCTGTGATCAAGGGTGATGACGGACGGACGGACAAAACGGGTGCAATAGCGCATTCATCTCGAAAATGCGCTAAAAATGAGTGTAAAATTTAGGAAAACAAAGTTGCCAATTACCATCCTTGGAGCAACCTCAACAGTCTCCAAAAGTTTCATGACGATCTGGTGAATGGTTCAGTCAGCTATAAAGGGCATGCACACACACAGAGACATACTTTCATTTATATATTTATAGATTATGTAGAAAAATATGTGTTAGAATATTGTATTGAATAATTTTATTGTAAAATGTTAGATATGAAAAGGGCCAACTGCTTCCCGTGAAATTTGGTAACCTTTGTTTTTCATATGCACCAAAATTTGCGCAAATGTGTATACAAACATTAATGGCTGTAGCTGATTATTTTATATTTTAACTTCATTTGATAGCCAAAATCATGAATCCTCTAGCCACACGCTCAGTAACATTAGCTGTCAGTTAACTTCTCAACTGTAATGTGAGCCAAAATCTCACGTCTCAGCTAGATCTAACAGGTTATTGCCGTACAGTTAAAAATACTATTACATCCTTACATTATTTCGTCTCAAACCTAGGGCTGCGTAACGCGAAACTCCGTTCAGAATAAAATTGTGTGATCCGGACCTAAAGTGCCAGGCCAACCCTGTTCCTCAAATTTAATATTGCCTAATTAATTGCGATATACGTTTTGTCAATACGCAACAGGTCAGTGCAGAGTTGGGGACAAATGTAGAAGTAAAAGGTACGAAGTTTGTTAACACCAATGGTAGAAACAGAGGCGGGTGTGAAACGCTGACTTTAAGAAAATGCCACTTTGTAGCTTGGCTTGAGAAGCATAGGGGTTATTAAAAAAAAGGAGGGGGCGGGTCTATGCATGGCAGGTCAGGAAGAATAGAAAGTAAAGTCAACATGAATAACGCCAGGCTTACATGACACGGGAACGTTTTCTGTCACATTAGCTAAAGATGCTAGAATACAGGTCTTTTATACCAGGACCAGGTGATTTACACCCCGTATTTGGTAGAACAGGAAACAAAGACAAGTGCTTGAGTGAAGAATGTATGACGTAAAGTTTTTTTGTTTTTTTTTAAATTGTTTTTTTTTAAAGTAATTTTTTAAGTCTACTGTTGGATAATAGAATTTCAAAGATAAGGGTTGAAAGATTAAACAATTCTAAACGAAAAAAAGGGGGGAGGGGTATATTATGTGATAAAATATGTCTTGTTTGGCGCAGGGAGAAACGACGGTATCATATATCATTTTGGTGCTTTAATTAGTTTAATGAACACATTTTGCTTTTCATTGGAAGGGGCATACATAATATTGTGGTATTTTTTTAAACAACCAAGCTAGGGAAATATATATATCCGTTTTGATGAGTTTTGTTTATCCATATGCTGTATTACTCATCTAATTTTATACCGATTTCTCTCTGATGATTCATGACTGATCTAATACTAAATCTATTACCATTACTATTACAATTAATGAGGTGGTGAGTTGAGTGCAGTTACCACTTACTATTACCTCGGCACCAGTCTATTAACAAGTTCTATAAACAAAGTTAGCCCTGAAACTCTTTTTTTTTAAGAGGGGGGGTAGGAGAGGCGCTGACACTCAACACATCCCTTCTCAACAAGGGTGGGGTTAGTTTTTGGGGTGGAGTGGTAGCTGTGCGACACTAATCAATTATTCCTAGAAGTGGGTCACGGCTTATCGTAAACTCCAGGCAGCTGGAATGTGAAGGAGGACAACCGAGTTAGTCAGGCACGCCGCGTGCTCGCTGCCCCAAGGTTTCATCTATTGTTCAGGTTTTATCACTGTTAATAAGGGACACTTTTTGTAAACAGGCAATTTAAGCTATGAATGTTACATCTCCTTGAAGTGGTCCACTCAAGATATTAAATCCATAATGTCATCAAGGACATAAGTTTTACATCCTAGAGCAGTTACCCACTTAAATTATTCCTCAATGAGAATTCAAGTCAGCGGAAGGTTGTAATCACAATTGAATTCTTAAGAGGTATGAACACATAATAACCATACACTGAAAACGTCGTTGACGAAAAAAAAATCCTATTCCTAGGAAAACTAATCCAACAAAATCCAATTGAAACATGTCAGGAATGGTGGGTATCCGCAAAGAATGTATCACTAATAGCAGCAGACGACACGATCGTATCCAAGATGTGTGAGAACGGCAGGACATATTTTCGTGGGGTGACAGTGTCGAGTAATCACCGCGGACATTCCCCTGCTGAGTGTTATGCAGAAAGCCTGTGTACCGTAAACCGTAGAAAATTCTGACTTAAGTATAAAGCTGTCATCCACGAGATTGGTTTATTAATTTAAAAAAATAATAAAAAGTAAAGTTTGGTTAAAAATTTCATAAAGAGTAATGAAACATTTGCATTCATTAGCGTATACCATCTTGAATTATTACATTTTGAGATTAATTTTAAATGACTTTTCACAGTCGACCCAGTTTCAATGAGACCTCTACATTTGTACAAACGTATTTCATTTGTCAAAGCCCAGCAGCATTGTAGTCAAGTAATAACACTGGTCTAAGTAATAAAACAGACCAGTAGGGCTATAAAGATAAGTTTGAGGGGGGGGGGTACTTTTATATATAAAGAATCTTTAATTTTTTCGTCTTTACTAATGATAGGAAATCGTATTTAAAAAATGTTTGGAGGAAGTGCCATTGTCCCAATTCTAGGTACACTACTGGGACAGTGTATGTACATCCTGGTTGCGTAAGCAACATACAAACTCACATAGATATCTATGATATTCGGTTTAATAATAGATTTTTAATCTGTTAGTTCGCTCCAATGACTCTGATGACGTATAATCCGCTCCAATGAAATATTTGTCAAGTGCAAAAACAGGTTTGACCACATTTATTTCTGTACAATAGTAGGTCTATTGGTCTCATGTGGTCACCAATTATGGAAACATGATTAGGTGGAAAATAATATGACGCTCTAGCGAATATCAATTGCAAGCGGTTTATTACACAAAAACGCACTCAAACAAACACTTTATTTAAAGTTTCAAATTTATGTTTAAAATGTTGGGTTTTTTTTAGGGGGGTGGGTGGGGGGCGGAGGTTGAATAGATTTTAAACAGCCATATCTAGGATATCAAGGATGCATATAGATTTTATCAATGTAACCTCTCGTTTATCTTGTTTATAGATGTTTGAGTGTTGATCATAACTTTGGTTCATACAACATCTTCATTCAACCCTAAACTAAACGTGGTTAATGGCATTTTTTAAAAAGAAAACATGACCATAACACCATGGGGGATACAGTAGCAGTAACCAATATAAATATAAACTAAAAGAATGCTTGCCAAGTTAACTCCCTTTGTTAGACAAGTTAACTATGGCATGGCCCTGGAGTGTTTTTATTCAATACACATTTTTGTGTTTCATTTCAAGATAAAACCCCAGAATATTGTTTCTTAAGAGTAGTTTCATTCAACCATTAAGAACATTCGACTTCTTTGTGTGTGATACATACATGTGGTGGGGTTAAGTTATCCAAAGAAGAGGCTTGCTTGTTAGTAATAAAAATATTGCACACATTTAGCGGTATATAAAATGTGGTGACTAGATTTGTTAAAATACAAGCTTCTATTGACTTACTGACGTTCAACAGACAGAATCACGTAAGTAGACAATGCCCCCCACCTTTTCCCAAAATGTTGATAATACTCACGATATACTCGTTGTAGCAAGGTAAGTCATAGAGGGATTCCGATGTCTTACTGTTAGCATTGACTGTCCCATTTGAGTTGGTGCCCTCTGTGTTTCCACTGTAGTTGACCACTTTAGTGGGGACATTACCAGGGTAACCCTCACCGCGGGCATTGTGGGCAATAAAACCACCGTCACTGTGAAGGAAACCATAATAAAGATGATACATTTCACCAAAAATATCCGTTTTACTAAACAATTTAATCTAGGCATACAAAACCAGATGTTCAAATGCAATTTCGTACACAAGACTGAAGAAAACTGTATTTATCTCAAAACTATTCACGTAATGCGATTCGTGATCACGTAAGCATTAAGCCCAGTACTAATGTTTAATTGATTTAATGTATTCAAAAACGATTAGGTTGTCATCTAAATGTTTGTTAATTCCTTAAATAAATTCTACTTAGTGTACCATTGTTTGAAGACAAATTAAGAAGTTGACATCATTTTTCTACTAGATGCAGGAGGAGGTGAATAGATTTTTTTTACAACGATATTTTTTTGAAAATAGTGGGTTGTTAAGATACGATGTGTTCGAATTGAGACTTGAAAACTGAGTTGCCGCATTTACATTAAAACATTTAGAACGCATGTTGTATTTCGAAACTGTGAACTGTACTTTCTACTCTGACTTTACGCCAGTCTCCATAGATATCACCTAGTGATTATTATGCAGCAGATCAAAATTATATCTATGTCTTCGTATATATTACAGCACTCCATCTATACAGAACATTAATGCGCCTTACGCTTATCCATGGTTTATTTTTAGTTTTGCATTTTTTCCCCTTGGGCAATCAGTTCGACGTCCCAATTTCGGACAGGAAAAAAGAGAATTCGTATGTGTTTGTTCTTGCATAATGAAGAAGAAAGGTGTTTTTATCCTTATGCTTGTCTGATGGTTATATAGGTTTATCTTTGTGTTATATTTCCAAAATATAATTAATCGCCTATATATTACTACCTAAGCCGGTTTTAACAATTAATTTAAATTTAATCATTAACTTTTGAAAAATTAACATTAATCGTTAATTTCGATTAAAGCTAAAAATTAAATTGTATGATGTCATAAGTAACACTTATTAAACTTTCTTGTTTAAAATCTAAATAATACTGGAATGTCTCCAACTACGCAAAAAGACGCAGCAAAAAAAAAATGTATGTTGATATTATTTGGTTCAAGTGATGAGCTGGTCTAATTAACAATATAACCAGCCGAGCTGAACAATCATTCACATGAAACTGAGGTAACTGGTATGGGGCCGTCCATAAAGTACGTCACGCTCAAATGGGGGGGGGGGGNGGGGGGAGTGGGGAGGGAGTCAGGCCAAGTGTGACGTCACATTTTTATACATTTTAAATTTTATCTCTAATTTATTATTTTATTTTCTTAGTAAAATTTAAGTTAAAATATAAAATTCAAACATTTTGTGAAACACTTGAATTAGTTTTATGTCAAAATAGCATGAAATGTGTATATTTTCAATGAGTTATTCACAATTCCTCATGCTAGTTAGGAGCGCTAGTATATTGTTGCGAAGCCTTGTTTTATGTGTGGTCTTACCGATAATGTTATTATTTCTTTGTTGTCTGCTGCATAATTATATAACCGATCAAGAAATTTGGAATTTAATTTGTATAATACAAAATATCTAGGATTTAGAGGTAATATTTGTATAATATAATCATTATTATCATAAACTCAAAAACGATTATATTAAGTTTCTTTAAAATATATTTTAAAAAATACCAGTTAATGACACGATCACTTATTGGACTGTTCCATTTTTTAGTTAGTAAAGGGCTAATTAAAAGAAAATCGAAATTATAATTTCGTTTTTAATAGAGGTCAACATATAGATAAATATTTCTAATGCCCGCTGTAAAACCCTGCAGTCATAAACGATTTATGTCCGACGTAACTATGGATGAACATTTCACTTCACCATGGATGGATGATGTCCAGTGAATATTTTTTTTAAATTTAACATAATTCACAGGCCCACTATAAGCATATTCAATATAGCACAAGAGCTGCTCACATAATTTGTCAATCTAATCTTTTTTTTTCCACATTTTTTTGTTTCCGTTTTTATTATTCAATCACTGGTTGAGGTCAAGTTCCGCTAATCTATTTATTATCCTGTGCCAATAGAATGCATAATCGGAAGATTACCTAAAATCTAAACGTTGACCTCACCCATTGTATATGAAAAGGTAGCAGATAAATAATGTTTATTATATAATTCTCAAGTCTAATTTTTGCAATTTTTTTCGAATTCAATTGATTGAGTTACTGTTTCAAGGAATAACTGTGACAACTGTTGACAATTAGTTATTCTACTATTAAGGTCATTTAATAATCTGATAGATCTTTTAATATTTATATTTTAAGGCAGATTAATAGTGAAGTGTGTTTTAAGTTTTCGATTAAATTTTAATTAGTTGTTAATTAAATATTTTTTCGAAAGTGTGACGTACTTTAGGGAGGGGAGAATCCCAAGATTTGTGACACTTTGTGACAGGAAGGAGGGGGGGGTCAAAAATGGTCAAAAATAGCATGACGTACTTTATGGACGGCCCCTATGCAAAAAACGGTCTTGGCAAGGAATGACATTATGGAATATCGGTGTTCATTAAGTTTCCGTCATTGTAGAAAGTTAATGGATTCAGGAACTTTCATCTCCATTTTGTAACGCAGTAATTCATCAGAAGAGCTGTCGTCATTTTCTGTCTCTGAGTCAGGCTCCATTACTGCCATTCGCTTAATACGCCTTACATTTGGCTTGATAAGTCGGTGAAGTGTTAGAACCATGGTAGGCAAACTTTATCAACATTTGGAACATTCCAGTCAGTCAATAATTTATACCCAAATTTTCGTGTAATCGTCAGGAGATTTGATATTATTTATCGGCCACTTATTTATTTTTTATTTTTTTATTTTTTACTGTTTGACTTCCAATCATTTGTAAGTGATGTGTCGATTAATCGTTTAAAAATAATTTAATCGTTAAAATTTTTAATGGAGATATTAATCGCTAATTTTCACAGGCCTAATTATTACTACTTTGGTCTTTGTTCTTCTATCCTTTAGTGTTTAATGGTGTAACTAATGGTGTTGCTTTCAGTTTTGAATGTACTCCTGGCAGAATCCAGGATTTTACAGCATATTTAAGGGAAGATACAAAGATTCAGTTGACATTATGATAGTTGAATACCCCAGTCACAAAAAATGGCACCCCATGATAACAATGCATGTGATGTGATGCGCCTTTATGCAAAGTCAATGAGCTACTCAACAACAGAAGCTATGTGGGAGAATGTCAGCTCTTTCGATTGCCACTACCTGTAGGTGGAGATGTGATAATGATAAGCAGCTGAATGATTTAAAATGCTGCCAGAAAAATTTGGACTTATGCCAGTTTTTAAAAAAAAACATTTTTACCTATGAGTACATCAGCAATGTTCAATGTAAAACATAAGGTTGAGACACGTAACGAGAAAAATACTTTATCTCTTATGGAAGTTTTTTTTTTCTTCTTCAAATCTCGGCTATTTCCCTTTTATACACTGGTTCCTTTCAATGTTCCCTTTAAGCTGCGCAGATATCAGGCCGACGCCGCGAAGCAGTTTAGAATTACCACGCATTGAATTTCGTATAAATATTGCACACAAAAAAGTGCCACTCTGCACACGGACCAACAAACCTTAGAGGGAACATTGGTCCCCTTTACCATTATCATTCAACACTGAATGTATCAATCATAAATATAAGCACTCATCATTCACATCATATATTTATAACCCATCATCAATGTCATCTACAAAGCCCGTCGTTCTCTAAATTAATATTTAGTTTTTATACCAATATCTTAAAAAGCGAGATTTTATGTTGAGCTCACCTATGAACACAATACTGTAATAAAACAGAAATAACATTTAGTTTAGATATGAGATCACATTGTGGTGAACGTTAAAAGAAATACACACACACAATTTAAGCCAATGACCAACATTCCATGCAGTGCAGTTTCAGACATCAACTCATCATCTAAAACATATTTACGTTTGCTTATTATTTACACAGTTGTTCAATGGCGAATGGCTGTCTTATCAAGACAGCCTCTACAGAGCCAAGCAGGCTCATATAATCTGATGGAAGTAAATGAAACGGAGTACACAACACAGTCTGAGACACACTGGAATGTAAAGTGACATTCAAGAACAAGGAGAATTAATTTTAAACTTACTCAAATTGAAACCAATCAACGAATCTGGAGCTAGGTCCATACATAATGGTGTACATGAAAATAGTGTTCACATTACTATAGCTCCAGTTAATCAAAAACAATAGCCGAGTTATATCGCGTCATTGAACAAGAAGAAAGTCATTCTGAATTCAACTCCACATTTGAGTTTCAAAGAATCTTATTTTTTGTTCTCCAACTGCCAGAAATAAGGAACGTGCAAAAAATATAGGGACTCATCACCACCCACCCACCACTTTTTTACACTCACACGAGACTGTTTTAACGGCACCCACTCCACCCACGCATCTGACTTGTTATTACTTCCCTTACAGACAACTCCTCCCGACAGGTCGATGGTGGGTGGCATACATTTGGAGGATCAGCCTGGTCTTGTCTCTAGAACATTTTAATCCATTTAAATATATATTATTTTTAAATAAACAAAATAACATGTGTCTTAGGGGCCGTCCATAAAGTACGTCACACTTTAGAGGGGGGAAGGGGTGTAGGAAATTGTGACAGGGGGAGGGGGTCACGGTGTTTTATTTTAGATTTTAATTTTCTNGGGGCCAAGATGTGTGACAGTTTGTGACAGGGGGAGAGGGGGGATAAAAATGGTCAAAAATATTAGGGATGAATTTTTTTTAAAAAGCTCCAATAGACAAATCTTTAGTTCGTAAAAGTATACGTAAATATGAAAGCAACACACCCAAAATACAGTATTATTACTGTAGTTGCATGTCATTATAATCCTCCTGTGTAATGACGTTTTTTAATCGTCCAAACAGCTATCACTGAGTATCAGCCTGATCAAACTTAAGTTTTAATCACATTTCTTTTAAAATTTCTTTTATAACGTGACAGCAAAAAGGTTGTTATAAATGGAAAACATTGAATCAATTGTTATAAATCAAAGTAGAATTAAATATTGCTAAGACACGATAGCGTGGAATATATATGACATATCGAAATCCTAAAAGTGTTTCTTACAGAAATGGTCGATGCATCTATCTACACGAGACAAGGCGTCATTGGCCGCTCTAACTACAAGGTGTTAACCTCAAAACTTAAAAATGTGTCAACCCGAGCGAATTAATATTAATTTAGAAACACGTTATGAACTTAAAATCCCTTGGCAGCCGTAAGCAATGGGGAGGGTGGAGGACGGACAATGTCATGTAGCCATTCTAAAGGTAATCCTAAGTTGGAGCCATCATTTGAGCACCCACGCATGGAATACCCAAGTCAGCAGATGTGTTCTGGTCACAGGCGGGTGTAGCAGTGAGAGGAAACTGTTTCTGTCCAAAACTAAAAGCACCGCGTGTTGTAAATTAGGGGGATCTAATTATTCCCCAATAACTATTACAATAGTGCCCTTTATTTTTTACGCTGAACTTATTTCCGATACATTTTCGGGCCACGGATTTGAATTTAGCACCTTTTAGAGTTGTGAAAATAATACAACCCTTTGCATTTAAAAATTAATAAGTAAATAATGAAAATAAAATTTGAAAATGGTGAACAATAGTGATTTTTAACAATTAATCGATGCCATCACTATTGACTCTTTTAACAATTAATCGATGCCGAGTTTCACAAATAAAAAGTTAAATACTTGCGACCGTAGATAATAGTCGCAACCATGCAGGATTCAAGCCAACACTTTGTTAATAGTTATAATTTTCACTGGCCGCATAATAATCACAAGGTGATAATTATGGAAACTGAAGTAAAGTCAGAGTCGAAAAGACGGTCTCTAAATTCAATGTGTGTTTAAATATAGTTTCTTAAGTCTTTAAGCTCTACTCTGATGTTTGTTGATATTTAGTATTCAATTATCAGTCATTTGAGGCCGTTTATGAATAGTGAAAGTGTACATACATATATATATATATATA
>MUZC01000297.1:113527-205682 GCA_002072015.1 Radix auricularia | reverse complement strand
GGCTAATTTCCAATCCTGGGGCACTTTACCCTGGTTTAGAGAGGCTTGAAAAAGAACTACAAGGATTGGGGACAGTTCATTGCTTAATTCTTTTAATAACCTGGCAGGTAATTCATCTGGGCCAGTAGCTTTGTTTATTTTTAAGTTTTTTAGGAGTGAATGTATACCTATCTCATCTACAGTTATGTTACCTATTTCTTCCAATTTATTTAAATTTATTGAAATTTCCTTGTCGCCTGAGGCAGAAAATGATGATGCAAAATATTTGTTAAGGATATTAGCTTTATTTTCATTATCATTATAGGTTTTATTATTTGAGCCTTTTAGTGTGGCTATACCTGAAGGCTCCATTTTTTTAGATTTGATAAAGGACCATAAGTTTTTATTGTTATCTTTAGTTATCACATTGTTTATATAATTATTTTGGAGGTTACGGCTAAGTTTTTGTGTCAGGTGTTTAATTTTTAAGTATTTTTTGTGTATCCTTTCTAAATTGGTAGCCTTAAATTTCTTAAATAAATTCTCCTTTAGTTTGCAATACTTTTTTAATTTAAAATTGAACCAGCATTTATTAATTCTATTTGAAGTTATTTTTGTTGGAACATTCTGATCCATTATGGTTTTTAGATTTGTTTTTATTTCCTTCCATATTTCATCTACGGGGCTATCTATGCTGAATTTACTTAGGAAATTTTGTTGGAAATTAGAAGCTGATTGGTGTAATTTTATTAAGTTGCATTTATTCCAAAGATATATTGTTCTTCTAGGCATCTTATTTATTTTAGTTTTTATTGTGTTGGTTACCCTAACAATATCATGGTCAGACAGCCCAGGAATGCCGCCGATATCTAAATAGTCTACAGAACTCGAAGACTGACATAAACGTTATAACTACTCGAGCATTCGTGCATGGAGACATTGCAAAATCTGTTTGTTTCTCCCAGCAGCGTAGAAAGACTATGACCTATTTATCTCATTTCTTTCTATATATGGAGGAGCGACATTTAAGATCGTTCGCGAAAATGGCGAAAAAATGGTACTTTTCAGTCGTCACAAACATAAGTTATTGAAAAGGATACTCGTTACCACTCTAGTTAAGTTTATTGTATGTATATTCAAATCAATAATGTAATGTTTAACTATCAGAAAATGTTTCTGTGTGTCTACATTAAAACTTTGTTTGTTTTTTCACGATTTTTAAAAAATAAATTTTATATGTTGACAAATTCTCAAATCCTAGTTAAAAATGTGAAATAACTTTAAGAGTATTATAGAAATATTCAACATCAGTGCTTTGATGTATCACAGCAAAGATTCTCTAAAAACTAACGTTAATAATTCATTGGTTAAAATTATTAACTAATTCTATAATTATTAAAAATTAATGTTATAAGATATGAAAAATTTCAAAAACCATTATCATTCAAGAGTAAATTTTCTACAAAGAAAATTAAATTATACTATTATTGAAAATTATATTGTAAATTAAAGACTTTGTTTGTTTGGTTTTTTTGTTGTTTTTTTATTTTAATTTATTTTTCACAAAAAAACAGTAAGCTAGTTAAGCCAACAGAAAAATACAGTTAATTTGGACCAAGCATAAAAAACAACACAAACGTTCTCTGATAACCAAGCGTCGTTATGGACGATAAGCAAAAATGTAAGTTATATATTAACGTACTTTTAAATGATTAAAACTTAAATCCATTCATTTAGTTTTACAAATTAAGCTGTAAAATACTGGTCAGAAACAAGGAATAAATGATATAAAACTTGAAATTTTAGCTGAAAAAAAGCAGTGGTAATTCCTTATTTATAATTTTGGGAGGCAATTGTATTCCAGTAGATCTTGTACTAAACAACCATCAAAATACTGAATTCCATTTTGTTAACATTAATTGGCAACGCGCCTAACCAAATCATATTTTTTAAATAAAAAGAATTAAAGAAACAATTAAAGTGGCTGAAAACAAAAACCTAATAACTTCGGTTACAGTTACTTATTAAAAAAAACAGACAAAAGATATTCCCTAATGATCACACGCTCTGGTAGGATTAATTAAAAACATTATAGGTATAACTTTTGTAGTTGATTTAAAATATCCTTATGATTTAAATAATAATTTATTACAGGGGTCCTTCAAAGTTTCATAGTTATTGTCAAGGGGAGAAATAGTTCAAATTATAGATCTCAATTAATGAATTGAGTTCTTAACACCACCAAGGGATTTAACACACTTAACAAATATCATATATAGCGTTCGTAGTTATTTCCCTCATTGAATGTTACCCTATCAGATACACAACTTTAAAGCTGAAGTATATTTTTTAACATTTATTTTTAAGTTAATATAACTAACTGATTGATGTCTTGAAATTTACTTTATGATTATCAGCATATTTATTCTCAAATAAACGTGTCAAAGTTGTTTTTTTACTTCACTTAAAAGAACTATGTATAATTTATATTTAATTATATGGTTGCAAATGGAAATTAAACCAAATAATAATGCTGATACTATCTTTTCAAGTAACTATTCTAAACGAAAAGAAAACTTTTAATAAAATAAATATTTTAATAAAACACCAAGAATTGTTTCATGAACCTGAGACGTTAGAGGTTAATCATGAAAAGCTGATACGCCCCCAGAGGCATGGAATCAATACCATAATCAGGAATTGACCATTGAAAGCCTTATTTAATTATTCCACATTAAATTGGCAACTAGAAGGATTGGGATAATTGCATAACTTGCCAGAGCCACAAACCAATAATCAACGCTTGCGTCATTGAATTCATTGACTTCCATTCTCTCCACCCACCCCCACACACAACTGCGGTAACAAGTATTGTTATTTTATCGCTGTAAAGTTGTCAAGACTTCACCTTATCCTAGTTTCTTCTTATTTACACCAAGCTTACAGGAGAGTGATCAACAACAAACAAGGAGTTACGTGTAAACACATATGGGGCCTGGCTTTTTCTTTACAACTTAAATCCCCTAAGGTCCTAATTACTTCAAATTCTTACCTAATTTTTTCTCATTTAAAATATGTATTATACAATAACGATTTTTTTTTACCTTCACAAGACGTACCACAGATTTCTGCGATAGAATAATTTTGATTTGGAACAGCTTCCGTTTCATTATAGTGCGCCTTTTTGTGTGTCTTAATTGAAAGAGCTACATTTTAATCTGAGAGTTCAGAGAATGTTTTTCCTTATTTCAAATAGTTTGTCTTGTTTTTAATGCTTAAGGGCACTTTAAATTACAGTCATAAGTCAAGATAAAGGTCACAGAAAAGTAGTTCTTATTTAGATTCACACATGGTACTTTAGGAAGTCAGACGATTAAGTCAATTTAAAGGATGCCGACGATTACAGTGCAATGGAAAAATTAAAACATATATATATACGAAATGTAGAACTTGTTTTTTCTTTAAGAACAGTTCAAATTTATCCCGTTTGAAATAAAATGTTTTAAATAAGTTGATGAAAATCTTCTGTGGAAAACTAAATATCCTTAAAATGTTACTATAAATAAGTCAAATGTATGTATCCTGTCAATATTAACACGACGTCAGATGGTTAAACACTAATAAGGTAATATGTTTTATTTCACGTATATATTTTTGAAAACACTACACTAAGTTTCACTTGAAACAAACATCTATTCTTATACCGGCTACTTATGAATGACCTCATTTTGAATGAACCGGAACTTTGACTAATGGGCTTTTATTATGATAAAATAAAGGGAAACATACATTTTCATTGTATTATGGAATGACAAATGTTAAATGTAATCACTAGTCATGAATTATCTAATGAATGCATGACTTGAATTAACCAAAAACTCTTGAAATAAAGTTAAGAAGTTTCAAAACTATTACAAACATTTTAAACTGTCAGCGCTGATTACAAATGATATCAGATACTAGACCTCGAAAATACCACGTCTACTGACAACAGGATCTACTGCCATTCTCTAAGGGCTATTGTGTATCTGTTGGGAGTTGCCGTCTGACACAGCAAACCATTGTCAAATCCCCTAATTTCCTCATAGAACACCTGTGACGGTACAGTTTTAGACCGTGTTGGCAACAATGACCAGGAAGATGATACCTTTAATGATTAATCGGTGATTCTCAAGTTTAAGCCTACAACCCGCCAAAACTTTTACGAGTTAGTTATACTATAAATCATCTTTGGCAGAAAAGAAAATACTCAGTGATGAAGTCATTAAATAAGTACCGAAATTATTGAATGAAATATTACTCAGCGCTCCAATATCATTAGCGACACAAAGAAACACAAGCGCAGTCTTGTTTTTATCAAGAGTTGAACACTTTCCATCATTTGTTTGACCAGCCTCACTGGTTTCAGTATCCTTACGATCGAATGCACAACATATAATATACGCCAATCGCCAATACCCAATAACCTGCATAAATACACATCCAACAACACCGTGGCCCATCGCACTTGCTTTTTATTTGCCAATGTACAAATATTTTTTCTGATTGGACGATCTAAGATCACCCACGGGTAACCAGCCAAGCTTTCATAAAAAATGATACTGATATTGAAAGCGGCAATGGTGAGAATAAATTTACATTGCTGCTCAACTGAATGTCAAATGGAAAGTTAAGATGTTAAGCGATAATGAACAAATTCATGAACAAGATTCTCCTTTTAGAACTTTAGACAGATGCTTTCCCAGTGTAAGATTGTTAGTGTCAGTGTATATGACGGAGAGGGGCAGTATTATGTTGTATAATTACCTTAGGTATAGGCCAGCTAGGACCCCAGATTGGTAAACTGTGGGTTGTTTCTACGATCTTATGTTTTATGTTCAGGCGAATAGTCCGCTTACCAAAGAATAATTAAATTATTTATTTTTCTTTGCTTTAATTGATGAAATTAATCAAATAAATCGCGGTCTTCAAGAAATAAATTATCATAATGACATAACTTTATTGTTATTCAGCATAAAAGTTTTAACTTTGATAACTATAAAGTGGGGGTTTATCCAATTACCTGTATCAAGTAGTTATCAACCAAATAACTTAAGCAAAATGAAATGGGTTATTATTATAATATTATATTATAAATATGGATGCAAAAAATAATGAACAATGTTTACATTGGTAACGTGAATATTTTAAAAATTATAAAACTAATTTGAATTTAATTTCCCCGTGTATCTTCTAGGAAATGTGGTTTGGATTGCGTGTGTATGCTTCTAATTTAGCTTTGCCTAAAATATTTATCAGTATTATATTAATTAGGCAACTCCAGAAACATGAAAATTTGCATTGAGACTGGGCTTGAAAATTAAAAGTCAAAGACACAGAAAGAGAATATTAATCTGCAGCAAAGTTAACACCCAAATAACACAAAAAAGGGTGCCTTATTGTATATCTTTTTAATGCTAGGCAGTAAGACCTACTGAACACATTAAAGCGATTTTGAAACACGTGTTAATAATCTATAAATGTAGATAAAAAATGGTCATATGACGAAGTTTTCGGTGGTACCTTTGTATAAGTGTTTACCTTTTACTATGAACGAACAGTGCTTTTTTTTTTTTTTAAATTTTAACCGATTTTTAAAAAAAAATTGCAACGATACATAATCTGATCATAATAGCAGCTAGCTAGAACATGAAGGTAAATCAAACTAAACAGAAAAAACTTGTTAGTTTATGTGTGGTAAAAATGACTGGTCTCGACAGTCCAGGCCAAAATCAAACATATCAAAGATTATCACAGCTCTTATCGGTTTTTCTTGATTTTAAATACAAATGACAATCGGCCGCTAGGTGTTTCCACATATCAATTAATATTTTAAAAATGTAATAAAGCCAAGCAAACCTTTCTTTTCTCGTCACAAATCACAACAATTTTAAGCTTTGAAGGGAAGTGGGGGATTTCCCCCAGCCAATGCAAACACATTAGACTCTAATAATACTTGAACAAATTAAATTTCTCGGAGAATTAGTAACCATAAATCAAGTCGGCGAAAACGGTCCTCTTACACACGCTAACTGTGCTGATCTAACAATAAATCTCACAGACCATCGGTACCTTATGACCATGTGCTGATATTTCAACTCACGACCTACGGGTGACAGGTCTACTTAAAGTGAACACCACACCACCATTATCCGTCCGCAAATTGATTCCAGTACGTCCTGGGCTTACCCATTAACTACCTCTGCCTCTCCCCTCCCTCACAACTGTGTTGTAGTAAGCCAGTGTTTCTCAAAACGCAAAGGGCTCGGGGCGCACCGTCCATTATGACATTTAAAGAGCCCAAGGGAGCAGGCGATGCGCTACATAAAGTTAACTCTTCTTTTATTTCAACTTGGTAAATGTCTTTTGGTTGGGAGGAAATGGGATGGTGTACATGAAAGCACCCGGCTAACTCCAAAAGGTCAAGAAGAAGTAGGCTGACAAACAGGTTCAAACAGCGCCACCATTACCACAAGCCTGCCCCAGTTCTTTTTATTGACAGGGTCAAGCCAATGTGAGGATGACGGTCAAGTGAAAGGGCTTAATTGGAAGAAATTATAATATGGCGACCCCCAGGTTCAATTATAGTTCCGCTGATGAAGATTAGAGCAGTAGAGACATTCTCCTCCCAACGATACTGATAACGGCGGAGGTTTCAACTCTTCGGATCTTCATCATGTTCAACCACGGCTATGACATTTTCACTAGTCACAGACTATCATTTATTCACACACTTTACACCGCCCCCCCCCCCACACACACACACACTTTTCCCCACATTTTCCATCTGAATGGAACTATCACAGCACGAATGAAATGTTTCATGCAACTTGTTTTATCTCAGTGTTATTATTGGGAGGGGACAATTAAAATGTTGACAAAGATTATGGCTAAATAATACACGATAAAATAAATACTACAGTTACAGAGTTCAAAATTATCGCGCAGCAAATGTTAACAAAATTAATGTATCGTTTTTTTTAACAAAATGGTGCTGAGTGCTGTGCAACTTTGCACACGAGTTTGTTATTTTGCACACGGACCAACGAACCTTCAGGGAACATTGCTCAGGAACTACATCTTTAAAATGTGTCATTAGAATTGAGTGTGATACGTGTCTAAGACAAATAATGCACTATTTGGTAGAAAACAGCAACAAAAATAACTCCATTTCCATATTTTTATACTTCTGTCAGGGGTTCAGTTTTTTTAAAGGATTTATGGTAGGTGATATTTCCTTATTCATAATAACTAGTATCAAGAGCCTGGGTACTATCCTAAACGCAAGCTATCACAAGCTATCACAACCACCCATGCGTTACTTAAAATCTCAACGAACATTTTCATTTGGTGATAATCATTTTAACAGGTTAGTGCTGATCGACACAACTTTGTCTCCGTATTTTGGCAGCTTTGACACAATCGATAAATCCATGAATCCGATTCTTTCCATAACATTCAGCACCCTGCAACCTCCCTCCCCCCCTACAACCATTTAGCTTCACATTATGTTCCTTGAGTTCAATACGAGACTACAAGAAATCGTATACACTAACTTCATTTGCGCTATTTGTTACTATTGTGTTAGCTCCCCGACGAATCTAACCGTGCTTAGCGTTGCGGAAATATCACACAGTGTCGCTTGTGCTCTTTATTGACCAGAGTTCGAATTGCTACGTTTGGATACCATTCAATCCATTCATCAACCTGCATCAATAAACCACCTTACATAGACACTGAATCAAAAGAATATAGTACCGCTTGAGTCCTACCAAGTAATGCAAAGGGCTGTTTTATCACAGTTACCGTAAAATGCCTGAATGGAAAAGGGGTAAAACACACACACAAGCGAATTACTCCATTTTCCGAAATGGTTTGTTTTATTCAACCTTAATTTTTTTAAATTTTTTTTTAAAAACGTAATGTAGAGCTGAAAACTCAATATTTTAAAAATAGACTTCGCAGGTTAAAAAAAATATTAAAAGGCAACGAACAACAACATGAATGACGCAGCAACTGGGGCGATAGGGTTGGCATGATTAAGTGGCGGCGGACTGTGCGGCATTGTTTTGACTATTTCCAGGCAAATCAGCTTTGCACTTCAAGACAACATGACAACGGCATTGATTAGACACAACACATTCAATAACATTGCATCCAGTGAGATGCCCTTTTAAAGTCTGCAGCACTGGGATAGTGCCGTAAAAAGATTGGATAAAATTATTGTACTTTTAAATACATTCGAAATTAATATTGACATTTTTGTAAAAGAAACGTTTTGGCAACACTTGGGGCTGTAATGCTTTGAAATTGGCTAGAGGTCTAAAAGCTAAATTGAGAGTTTGATGGGTAATGGTAATTTTGGGGTTATTTTGGGGTGGATAACAGACGATCATAAGGTGTAAGAGATTTCCCCGAGTGACGGAAAGTCAGGAACATATGAGTAATTAGAGTGGTTGCTGGTTTGGACAGATAGACTTATGATTAAGTTATGATAGGACGGTTACAGGTGGAGGGACATGGGCTATAGGTGTAGGGACATGGGCCACAGGTGGAGAGATGGGCTACAGATGGGCGGATATGAGCTACAGGTGGAGGGACATGGGCTACAGGTGGGCGGATATGAGCTACTGGTGGAGGGACATGGGCCACAGGTGGGCAGATATGAGCTACAGGTGGAGGGACATGGGCTACAGGTTAAGGAACATTGGCTACAGGTGTAGAGATATGAGCTACAAGTGGAGGAACACAGGCTACAGGTGGAGGGACACAGGCTACAGGTGGAGGGGCATGAGCTACAGGTGGAGAGACAAGGGCTTCAGGGGGAGCGACATGGGAAAAAATAAAACTCAGAATATTGTAGTAAGATATAAAGGATATAATTTCATTTTAACATATTATTGTTAGTTATAGGAGTCAAGATTTACGATTTTAAAAAAAAATTAAAGACAAATTGATAATTGCAAGGGCACCTTTTGTGTTTGTCAGTGCTGGGTTAGACTTAATGGCACACGAAACAACGCATGGATCTCTTTTAGATATAGAGTAACAATATATATTAATGAGGGTAGCACATCAGATGTGATAGTTTACATCAGAACTAAAAAGAATGATAAGTTTTATAGGTAAGAGGAAGAAAATAGAAATTTTTTAATATAAAAAATGAAGAGGCAGCCTGGAACGCATTTAATATACACTTATATACAACATGACAAATTGTTATTTTTTAATCATTCGATATAACATAATCCCTTCAACATAACATTTTTTTTTAAGTATTGAAATTTAATTTTACTTTCATTTGTACTTTTTGGTGATCATTGTAATGTGATCATTAACATATTCAATTGTTGTGTCATGAACGTCGTGAATAGACTTGTAATATGTTGTTGCACACCACAAGATTTCATGTTAAATCTTAAAATATTTCAATTATACCTGGCAGCATGAAAATATTATTTCTGTCTCATTTGTTCCAATGTGAACTGAAGAATGTGCTTTAAAAATGTTTTTACGTATCAAATTTTTTATCTAATTCTCTTTAATACTTCAAAAATCTTGTATTCAATTATGGTCCCCTGTACTTCTTTGAGGCCTAAGGCTTTCATCAACCCTTTGCCAATTGTATGGCAGGAAAATTTGATTAACTTTTTAATTGAGCGCATTTTATTAATCGAGTTATTTTTTAAAATTAAATGGATCTAATTAGGAAATCTATTTTAAAATTAAAACATTTTTTTTTTGGTTCAAATATAAGTACTATTTTACAATTTGTACAAAATAAAAATGTGTATATTTCATGCAGCTTCTGTGATATACTGCATTATTATAATTATAAACAAAGATTTTTGCTCATTCTGATTGTTTAAACTTTTATAATGTTAATTTAAAAACCTCTTTAAACTCATCAAAACACATGAATATAAGTGCTCAAGTGATTAAATTATTACAAATAAGTTATTTTATTTTTTTGCTCTAAAAAAATATTTTGCGCTAAATTAAGTGATTACCCAAAAATTATATATAGATTGAATTGAAAAAGTATTATTTTTCAACTATAGAATTAAGTTTTATTGACAGAAAATTACACGAAAATAGCAAAAACTTAAGTTTTACTTTGTGCCTGGCTGACAACTGGGATTGAACTCAAGTCTGTAGATATAAATGCTAGTATTCACCAGAGAAATCTATATCATTTGATGACCACGCTCTTGTAAAGTGTATGGCAGAACATAGTGCATGGCAGAATATAGTGTATGGCAGAACACAGTGTAAAACAACTGCAACTGAACTAAAAGTAAGCTAATCAAACTAATTCATCATTGAATATTAACAAGTGATTATGCTAACGCCCTCCCCCTCCCATGAATGAAATATTGATTACAAGCTTTAGAGCCTTGACCAGTGATGGCACATGTGCCACAGTCGGCACGCAGAGCCTCATCAGCCGACACGCAAGTAAAATTTTACTTCCTTAATTAAACCAGCTAAGCCAAACCTCCATTTTCAGGTTTCATTTAAGTGTTTGCACTTTGATATAAAATAGTGGGGTTTTTATTGAATTTTTGGTACCCTGCCCTCAAAAGGTTTGCCATCACTGGCCTAGACCAACAGATATATACAGAAGGCAGACTGAGTGTAACTGACTTTTTCTATATCACATCATGCAAAGAAGAGACTTTAAGTGACCACTTCATCAATAGTCTGCTTAAAATGTTATAATTAGTGGGGTATGAGAAAAGATCTTTTTCTTTTTAACACAACTCAGAACCATTCTGCATTAGCAAGTCAAAACATTGTTAAATAAATTTTAAGGTTAAACAAAAAGACAGCTTCCATAAATGGAAAATAACATGCATGTGTGGTACTAGTAAATACTGTAACTAAACAGTAAGCAATGTACTTACTCTTCTGACTTTTCCGATTGGTTCCCATCATTCCATGAAGTTCTACCTGTTTTGTAGTCATGTGGCAGCGTAGCCCTAACTTGACTGGCCACACCATCATGTCTGTTGAAGGCATGATTGCCTGTGCTGGTGGTGGTGGCACTGCTGCTACTACTGGTGGCATTGTTACTGCTGTTTGAGTTGGTTGAAAAAGTTTGAGATTTGGACATCTGCCTGTAGCCTTCAATGTAGCGGTTTTCTTCTAGAATTGCTTCCCTGGATACAGCACCAACAGTCCTTCTGTATCTTTTACTGGGAGATCTAGAGAAATTTTATTTTTGAATATATCAAACTTGTGAACAAATACATTTTAAACCTTAAATACACATTAAATAAAGGTCTTAATATTTAAAATACTTTATTCAAATCATAGGTTTCTTCATAAGCAGAAATAAAAAATGATATTTATTGACTATTTTTTATCATGCAAAATCACTAGCTATTCTAATGCACCAATCATAATGGATATTACAAGCAAATCTCATTCAAAAAGCTGCCCAGTATTGAGCTAAATCTTGCAATAAACTAAATAGACAATATGAAAGAATTACAATCAGATTTACAAATTAGGTATGTAAAAATGATTGCAAAGTAATGGTAGTCTAGCTCTTATTTGTTTATTAAAAATTAATGGTGCTATATACTATTTTTTAAAAAGGTGATGCTCCTAAATTGATCTCAGTATGGAATATGTAATGTATAGAGACAATTGATGCTAACTAGACAGCAAAAAATTTAAAGAATTTGTGCTTCTAAACTCAGTAAGGAATATTTATCTGGCATCTTTTCTATTCATCCAATATTTCCAATTTAACAAATAATATAACTAATTATGGTCAAAAAGAAATACAGAATGAATACAAAATGATGAAATTAAAAACATTATTATACTGCCCATTAATACAAATTATGCCTTGAAAGGTGTCTTATTGAAACGTTTACATTTTCTAGACCATGTCTTAAATGATGTTTTAGTCAAACCAGAATTATCCATGCTTATTATTTTTTTTTTTTTTTTAATTATTTTCAAGTCTAAAATTATATGCTCAGCCTTAGTTATCATCTTTTAAATCTAAATCACATATGATTTTTGTGATATAAATTAAATTTATATAAATAGGTATGAAGCTAGAAATAATTGGAGGATATTGTAAGCTGACTTTGGACTTTTCAAGAATTGAAATATTAATGCTCAGGCTTACCATTATATATTTACTCATTTAAACAAGATGAGGCATAAAGTAAGCTAGTAATTTTTCTGTATATGTAAAGAGACTATAAATTTTTAGTTAAATGTACTAAGTTACATAAGCCTCAATACAAGCACACTAACAAGACAAACAAACCAATGCATAAGAATACAGGAAAAAGCAAATGTCAAAGAATAATTATTAAATCAACAAACAAGCAAACATTAGAAAATGCTAGTAAAGTGCAAAATGCTTCCCAAGAATTAAATAGAAATGTGTGTGGCTGGAAGGAGTTGGCTATAAAAATCAAGTTTTGTTTTATTTTCAAAAAAGTATTATTTTATCCAGTACTACAGAGCAATTTTACCCCATTAGCAACCCCATTTTTTAAGTTTGCTTGGTGTAAAAAAATAGTGTAAATATATTAATGCAGCTTAACATGAGTAGGGTAAACATTTTAAATACTTGCATTATTTGGTTAAACTCTTTGGAGTGTAGACAACCACACAAATTTAAAGCAATGCAAATGTAAATTAATACTTCCTGCATGCAACATTTATCATAGACTTTATATATGCTCTAATTAAATGTATACAATAGTGGTTCTGGAAAGCATTATATATAGCCCAGTTATATAAAAACCAATTACATTGAGAGGCATTTTTCAAAATATCATGTTAAATAATATTTCTGATGCTTTTTAAATAGTTCTAGCAAAGATAAATGGCAGACGTGTTTAGCAGAGTTCAGGTAATTTTTTGGGGTATCATCTTAAGTTATCTACATAGTGCACAAAGCTTATAAGACACAAAGAAAAAAAAAGAGTAGAGGCATGGGAAAGAAAACAATAACAGCTTTAGAAACAAGAAATATAAAGACTGACTGAGCTCTATGAACAGAATAAAAACAAATTAATAGAAAAAATATGGATTGAGAAAAAAGTGACATGACTTCTAGAAGCCTACCTTGAAAAAGGCCTCTCTATTTTGGCCCTTCGTTTACTTTCTTCTAATGTTTGAAATTCTGTTCTACCACTGCAACAAATACATGTTGTGTATGTGAGAGTCTAAACTAGCATGTGGTGGACAACACTGAATGCTCTCAAACATAATGTACAGCCCACCCAGAATTTAATCTTTATCCTGTGCTTCTCAACCTCGTGTTATTACAGATCACAACCTTAACGGAATTCAAATAAAGTTTTGCAGCACCGACCTCTTGGTCTAAATCAGAAATCTACCTTTTGAAGCTGACTTTTACATTTGCAATGTGATTAGTAATCAAATAATATTGACCAGAAGACAAAATGGGGGTGTGGGGTATTTTCTATACATGAGAATTTAGTCAGTTCCTTTCTTGGTAAGAAAATGATTAAGTCATAAACTAGTCTCTACTATTAGAGTAAACACAACATGGAATAGCGGTACATTATGTTGAAGAGATTAAGTAAAAATACAGTAAGTATTAATATCTGGCACCACATTAGTTTCATATTGTTTGAAAAGAAATATGTCATAGGAGGTTCAAAAGTATGGTAGTGTATCAAATTGGGTTTCATGCCCAGACACACAATAAAGCGCAATGGATTACAATTTGGTCGGTAATGTTGTTAATTCACTAACACATATTCCAAACCTTGGATTAAGGTTGGTCAAACACCCATCACCACCCAAAAAAATAACTGAATCCAGTCAAAGCTGTAGTGCGGCAACCATTTGTGAGCCAACCCATCATGCAGTAAGTAACAAATGAAGTGTATCCATTTTTAAACTGCTAAATCAAAGAGTTATCTGGTACACTTTTAGGCAATTGCATTTTTTTTTCTTATTTAAGCAATGAACAAATTGATGTTTCTAAAAAGTACAATACACTCCTGGTGTAGCATCAATAAAGGTAACATTGAGCTCTTGCATAACACTGATTGTTAACAATACATCATCTGATTTTTTGGCTCATACTATTTTAACCCATGACCCCAGTATAGCACCCATATAAGATAGTTTGTGATTGTAAGTGTTGAACCAAGTTCTAGAGTTATAGTTGGACACATCAACAGAGAAAAAAAAATGTGGTGGCTAAACTTAAAATATTAACAGCCAAGCCTCATCCTAGAAGGGAAGAAAAAAATAAAATAAAATAAATGACAGATTTACACCAGCGTAAAACACCAGATTTTCAAAGCAAATTTCAAGAGGTGCTGTCATTTTTAGATTATATTTTTTCTTAATGCAATGTAATTTCAGCAGAATAAAACATAATAAAGCACACGAAAAAAATGTTTTAAAAATTAAAATAATAAAGCTTACAAAGGAAAGTATTACAACGAGAAATAATAGGTAAAGTGATTCAAATGAGTGCTTACCAATAACAATGATAGGATGATTTCATGAATTGGTAGGACATGAGGTCACAGAAAGTGATGTCAAAAGCACATTGTAGTTTTTAAAAAAATGATTTATCACTGATTACAAGTTGTAAAATCCAGTGCACAGACTAAAATGCTAAGAAAATCCAATAATTACTTCTCTAGTTTACTTTAAGCATTCACAATTTAATTATGTATTATTTCTGTGCAAAAGGAAATTTAAAAAAAACAAAAAAACTTCTCCCTAATGAAATTAATGACTAAGTTTTATAAAATTAAAATTTAGGAAGTTAAAATGTACCTACCTGTACCTAAATTTAGATCCCATGGTAAAGATTTTTTTGGAAGGTGGATTGGGATGGTGCAATCGAAAAAATGTGTGATGCTCTACACATGATTTCCAAAGGTTTTTACAAGATCTGTAGCTAACCATGTTAAAACCTATTAAATTCTCTACTGGTTCATTCTGAAAGAGAAAAAAAATTGGGATGGGGTTATAATATGAAACTTTCATTCATGCATGAATAATATGCGTTAACATTCAAATAAGCTATTTTAACAAAAAGAACTTGAATGTAATATTAACAAAGAAAATTACATTCTTGTTGAAAAAATTGAGACAAATAATAATAATTTACTTTTTTTTTTTTTTAATTCAACTTTGTATTTGAAAAAAGTTGGGGTTTTTGTGTTTTTTTATTAGAAAAAAATCAATTCATTAAATGAGAGTAGATGGAATACAAACAATGAAGAAATGTTTACCAAATGACAAGGACCGATCAACAAGCTTAAGCTGCATTTAAGTCATTCAACTATAATATTTAACCCATTTTAATTGAATTATGAAACAGAAATCTTGACCAATGAAAAATGAAATTAAAAATTTTTTACATCAAAATATAGTTTTCCCTTTTTAATAGTGGTTTTAAAAAAGCTATTTGAATCATGATTTTAAGAAAAGCATGCCAAGTCCTAGGAAAGAGTTATGGGTTAAAATTCTTGCCTTAAATTTAAAAAAAACAAAATCAAATTCAGAATGGTATTTACTGTCAAAAGCAAATAAGAAGCTAAAAATATATTCTGGCAGCGTATGTAATTGACTTTTAAATATTTGAGCTATGTATTTATGTAAAACAGTAAAAAGTGCTAGCAATTATTGATACAATAATGGTGCACAATACAATATCCATGCAAACATTTCGACAATTAACATTTTTATTCTTTTTTTAAAATTAAATTTGGGAAAATAAAATTACTTTGCAAAATGTAATAGTGTGCCAACAAGAATTTAACAAAAAATGCTAACAATATAAAGACTTCGAATGCATTCACTTTCCATGCTTGCATTTTTTAACATATATATTTAATATGAACATGCAGCTCACTATACAATGTAAGAAAATACCATGAATTTAAAAAATGTAGTAAAATACACTACACCAAACATAGAGTACTCTGAAGTCAAAAGCTGTTACTGCTATGCTCAGTTCCATTTTTTGTCTAATTTATAGCAAATTTATGATTTTGAGAATGAGTAAATTATGTGAATACGATTCTTTTCATATTATATTTGTTTCATAGCCATGTGCTGCAAAGCCACACAAAACCATGAAAGCCAAGCTTTTTGTAATGTTTGCTGCTTTTAGTGGTGACAACATCACTTTAAAGCTTTCCTTTTAGTAAGGGAACCAACAATAAGACAAAACTCATTGCAAAAACATTAATTTTTTTTTTTTAATTTACTAATTGACAATCCATGTAGACGATTTACAGGAAACTGAAAAAAAAATGTTCTTAAGGAAAACATTGCAAACCACTTGGAAGCTAGTAAATAAAATTTCAAGCAATATTAATAAGGCAAAACCTTAGCAGATGCATTAGTAACAATAATAGGGCATACAGCTGGCCAATTAGTCCCTGTTCTTAATGGTAAGCTGTGTGAGCTTTTTGTATTGGTCCTTTCTTATTGGCTGCGGCTATTCGGACCTGGGTCCGTATAGCGTATGATTGATATACGGACCCGGACGGGTTCTGTTATATAAAAGTGTATTCGGAGCCAGCGCTGGTGACAGTGTAGTACAATGTACTAGTATTAGTATGGCTAGTAATTAAAATTATGTTGTTAATTTCATCGCTAAACCTAACCCACACCCTAAAACCTATCACTAAACCTAACCCACACCCTAAAACCTATCACTAAACCTAATCTACACCCGCTAAAACCTATCAGCCTATCACTATCACTAAACCTAACCCACACCCTAAAACCTATCACTATCACTAAACCTAACCCACACCCTAAAACTTAAAACCTATCCCTAAACCTAAATCATGAACAAAATATTAAAAATTAATTCATTTAACAAACAAAAATACAAAAAAAAAACAAAAAAAACAAACAAACAAACAAACAAAGAACAAACAAACACAAAAAAAAAGATTCCTCATCCAAAAACCGAACCTCAGACTTAATTATCAGCTGTCCATCGCACTAACGATGAGACCAGGAAGACTCGAACGCTATTGGTCTTTTGAAATTTATAAAGTAAACTTTATAAAATTATCGTTTAATAAGCCTAGCGGGTCCCAATAGCGGTCGTAGGATATTGGGACCCAGGTCCGAATAGCCACTTCGTTTCTTATTATTATGAAAAAAAGGAACATATGTTCTAACAAAACAAACAAGATTTTACTTGTGACTTCTCTCCCTTGCCATCATTATCCTCTATGCTATCTGCTACCTGAAACACCATAAATCCCAAAGACAAAAATAAAAACCATTCAGTTTATAAATTTTGTCACCACTTAAAAAGGAAAAACTTTTATTATAATCAATATACATATGAAAAAAGTCATAATTTCATGTTAAAATAAAAGCATGTCAGTTAAATTTACAACAAAACTTTTCTTTTCAGTTAATCACCTGCATGATGTTCAAGTCAAAAATAATTTCTCAAAATAAATATCTCAGTGGAACCTTTTTTCTCAATGATTTTTTTTAAAAAAGGAATATCTAAACATCTGAAATATCATGCACAAAATAAACACACTTCAAATCATTGAGTTCTCTAAAATTAAGCCACAAAATGACATACCTCTCTCCTTAATTGAATAAAGAACTGTTTCCTTTTAAATGATATTTTGACTATTTTGGCCCTGAAATAGAAGAGATGATAATTATTGTACTTTGTCAAACTTAAAAGCTAAACAATATTTTTAATATATAAACAATTCACCAATGAAAATAAAACCTTCAGACCATTAGTGATTCATTATTGATTCTACATTGCTCATCACTAGGCATATGAATGATCTTGGCTTTGAAATACAGCGCAAACTTTGAATGATGTTCACTAAAATAACAAAAATAAATGGTGGGGGTGGGTCCGTCCACTAAGTATGACACAAAATAGGACACAAGAGCAATAACTAGGAATGGCTAGAAATGATCTTCGCTTTGACTTTGAAATACATCGCTCATCTTTGTAACCGATTGAGATGCGCCAATTTCTTTTATCTAGCCCCCCCCCCCCAACAAACATATATCTCCAATCCTATACCCAACATACTTTAAAAGAAATAAACACCTGCTATACTCTGTTGTTTTTTTGGTGGGTTTTTTTTATTTGCGTTTTAAAAAAATCTTATTTCAATCATTGAACCATCTTCAATGTATGACAAAAATAAATGCTGGGGGATGGGTCCACTAAGTAGGGCAAGTCCTGAAAAGTTTAGTTAATTAAAACAGTTGTCAGCTACAGCAATGAACTTATAAATAACCCGTCATGTCATTATACGATTGGCGCTCCCCTAAAAAAAAAATCACCTTAGCACCCCTCTGCTTATTGTTTTTACACCACTGTACTACAGTAGTATTTCAATGTCATCATTTTCCCATCATTGAATCATTACATCAAAATTCGCATCTCCACAATAAACAAAGCAGTAAAAGGCTAATAGTAGTAATAGCAGGCATAATGACAAAAATTTTGAGGCATTTTGAATGGGTAACCCGGGTACCCTTCAAATTTTGGATGGGTATTCTGGCAGCATTTTCAAAAATATACTCATCACAAGAAATTTTAATCATAAATTATTTATTTTTTATTTTTATTTCATAATAGTCACTAAGTCAAAAGGTTGTCCATTTCAAAAGGGTCATACTACTTCCTCTTATAAATCATCCCTACCCCCAATCTCCAAGTATTGTCAACCAGCAACACAAAATAATTGTGTAATACCAGAGAAGGAAGCCTGTGAAAATTATGGCAACTGGTTTTGAATTTATCTCACCAATATGTCGTGAGTTTAATAAGCAGGATCATTAGTTACAGCTAATCACATAATTGGTCATTCTCTTGATATATGCATCTATATTTTATATATACCTGATGTTAAAGCTTTTTTAGACAATATCAGGCAAACTAAATAGGTGGAAATTCATGACTGTGAAAGACACGTTTGTTGTTGTTTGAGCATGTGACTTAATGGAGTATGGATTTGTATTGAGAAGTGAACTCATGCAAGCGTTGTGAACTCAGAAAATGTGGCTATAAAATATAATGTTCTGGTGATTAAAGGTAGTTGTTACTCAGACCACAAGCAGCTGATGTCTTGTTTCTTGAAGTACTGGCTCCTTTACTATAATAGGCCATGAAGCTGTTGAATATACAATACCTTCCAATGGACAGAAGAAAATGTGACGAGTGTGACACCAATTTTCATTCAGTGTGAAGTGTAAATTGAAGTAAATTAGAAAATTATTGTCTGCCAAGAAAAAATTCACAGTCGAGAGACACATTTTGTTCTTGAGAAATCAAACTGAAGGAGAAATTTTTGATTGTTTAATAATAGACCTGAAACTAAAAGCTTACACATGTTAATTTGGAAATCAACCAGAATCACTGATAAAGGATAAAATTCTGGTTGGGGTGAAATATGAATACCTCAGGGCTAGAATTACTGAAAGAGTCAAATCTGAATTTAAATAAAGCGAAAATATATGCAGAGCACCTGTGACAACAGAGTGGCAGCTCAAGCTTATGAATGAAGACAATAAGGTACCAGCTGTAAAATCAAGTAGGTTTTGACATGGTAGTGTTTTGTGACTTGAGATCAGCTCTCGGGGCCCTGAAAAGTGAGAAGTGTAGCTCCCACTTGGTTGACAACATCTTAGATGACGTGGGTAAGCTCGAAAGACTCGGGGGTAAGGTTACAGTGCAGTGAGTCCAGAGCCAAGTGAATGTTGACGGCCATGAGAAAGCAGACTCCCTGGAAAAAACCAGGGCAGCCCAGCCCCAACCAGACGTCCCAGTCATTTGTCTTGGGACAAAGACCTGCCTATGGATCACTTCAGGAACAAGTGGGCTGACAATATGACTGTCAGGGGGGTATTCGCTAATATGCCCAGGCCATGCTGATCAGTCCAGTGGTGGAGTTTGAGTCGCAAACATCAGAGTTTATTGTCTCAAATGCGAACAGAGCACTGCCCAACTAACTCTTATTACAACAGGCTAGACCATAACAGGGACTTGAACTGCCATAAGTGCAGCCTAGCCTCTGAAACAGTTCTACACATGTTTACTTCGTGTCCCGCGCTAGAGTTAGCCGGGGAGGTTAGGGATGCAAAAGAGTCCCACTTGAAGACAGTTTTGTATGGCATTGCTCAGCAGATGAAGCAGGTTGCCCAGGTATTAGCCAAAGCCTTTTAAGAGGCTAAGTCTCAGAACAAAAGAATATGTAGAAGAAGTACAGCAGTGAATTCAAGTACATGTGTGAAATCAAAGGCACACATGTTAATAAGTCCAAAGAATTTGCAAGCAGTAAAATCAAGTTCAGCAGTGAAATGAAGTACATATACGAAAACAAGTAAACACATGTCAACAATACCTTGTGCTAATACTAAGTGTTAAGTATTGTGGCAAGAAGTATCAGCCAAGAAAATGTCCCAACTATGTCACAACAGTGGCAAACTGAATCATTTTTCTTCTGTAAGCAGATCAAATCGTGTAAAATTTGTCAAACGTCAACAAGAAGATAAAGTTAATTAAAGTCATGAAACAATCTGCTTAGGTAATATGTACTAGCAACAAGCAACTTACAAAATGAATGGAAAACAGTGGTCATGCTTGAGCAGAGACAAATAGTGTTCACACTGGACGCAGGTGCACAAGTTAACATTCTGCCTCACAGATCATTTTGTTATGGTAGAAGCATTCAGAAATCAACAGCTAGGCTTACCACATAAAGCAGTGAACATTCCCTGCTGTAAGCAAGGCATTAATCAAATGCTGAGTAAAAGATAAAGCAGAGATGCTGGAATTTCAAATAGTCAAGACACACACAAAGCAAATCCTTGGTGTTCCAGGTTGACAGAAATTGAATCTTATTAAAATTGTGGGCACAATATGCAACAAGTATCAGAGGTTCAAGCAGGAGAAGTATTACAACAAATCAGCCAGAATCTACAGACTTAAAAAATCTTTATCATATCCATCCTTTTTACATGACATATCAAAAATGCAAAGCATTTCCCTCATAGTTAAAAAAGATAAGACTCTTTTCAAAATGTATCCGTACATTAAAAAAATAGAGCCATATTTTCCTTTATTACAAAAATTATTAACTTTAACATGGAATAATTCTGTGGAAGTAATTGCGAGTCAAGAAACAAGACATCAACTCCTTGTTGTGTGGGTAACAATTACTGTCTTTAATGAATCCTTATACATCTTAAACCCTACATTCACAGCCAGCCATCAGTTCACGACCCCACACTATTACAGTTCACAGCACAAATCACGTGTTTCATATTCAGTCAAGTCATCGCAAGCTCTTACAGTGTAAACACAACAACACGACTCTCACATCTCTTCTCTAACAAAAACAAATGAATGAAAGACCCAGATTATATTACAAATAAAACATAGAACAATTCAATACATGAATTCTAATACTGATCTTCAAATGTCTTTTAAAGCACAGCATAGATTTATGTCTCTTTATTTGAGCATCTCATTGGTGGTTTCACCTGTCTCCCGTATCTTGTTGTTGTTGTTGCTGCTGTTGACCCTTTCGCTTGCTGAGTTGCGATTAGCCTGAGCTGGGACTCAAGCTTTGATTCCAAGAGCCTATTTCACTTGATGTAGCCTCAGTATCATGTTTGGGTCTTTAAAGATTGTTGACAAGGAACTCCTGAGAAGTTCTTTAAAAGAATTCTCCAATCATTTAAGGGGATTTTTTGTTCAGTCTTCTTCATCAACAGTGACTGAAGTTTTATGACCTGTTTCTGGCTGGGTGGACTTAACATCTTGGACGACATTCCATATACTATTGGCATTATGAGGAGTGCATGTCCTAGATTGGATATTACTTCCTACATGTGTTGTCCCAGTACAAGGGTCTTCTTGCTCCGATTCATGTGGGTCTAGAACACCTCTCTTCCCACCAAATGACTCTCTCAACATGTTTCATCGACATGTCATACCATCATTACGCTTAACAAGGCATGACCTGATGCTGACATGACAACTGCTGGCTGCATCGCGAGCCACAAGGTTTTTTCTGAATCAGTGCGTTAATTACACGCTGAGAGTGTGTATGTCTGTTGACTGTCCATTTTGTTGTAATGAGAGTGTGTACTTCTGTTGACTGTCCAGTTTGTTGACGGAATGTTTCTTCTGCGGTTGGGACCTCTGATACCCACAAGTTTGACAAGATTCAGCTTTTGACAAGCTTGCAGGCCAAGGATAGGCTTTGAGCATGTCTTGACTATATGAAATTCCAGCATCTCTGTCTTATGTTTCACTGAGCCTTCGATTAATGCTTTGCCTACAACAGACAATGTTTCCCCACTGTTTGATTTCTGAATGCTTGCATTCTAAGTTGACAAAACAATCTGTATGGCATAATGTTTACTTGTGCGCCTGTGTCGAGTGTGAACTCTATTTTTCTCTGCTCAAGTGTGCCACTGCTTTCCATTCATCACTCGTTCCTTGTTGCGCAGAAACACTTCCTAAGTAGAATGTTTCTTGACTATAGTCAACCTTATCTTCTAGTTGTCGATTGACAACTTTTATTCGCTTTGATTTGTATACTGTAGAAAATTGATTCAATTTTCCACAGTTGTTGCATAATTTTCCATAAGCAGGACATTTTCTTAGTTTACGTTTTTTGCCACAATATTTAAACTTCCATGATTTCACATCTGTCTTGACCACACAGCTTGCTTGACATGTTGACTTGTTGACATTTGCGAACTTGATTTCTCGCATGCTTTTGTATTCACTGCCTGCACATTTTTTCTTCATTCAAAGCTTTGAGTTGCCATTCCGATGTCTTAGCTACTCTGCATATAATTTCAGCGTTGTTTAAATTTAGGTCTAACTTTCTCAGTAACCTAGCCCTAAGGTATTCATTTTTCACGTCAGCCACACTTCTGTCCTTAATCACATTCACAAGACTTAGCTTTAAGTTTCATGTCTGTAATGAAACTATCAAAAGTTTCTCCTTCACCTTGATTTCTGGAGAAAAACAAGTGCTCTGAACTGTAACATTCTTTCTTGGCAAACAATAGCTCTAGAATTTTCTTAACAAACAATTCACTGAATGAAAATCTGTGTCACAATTGTCACATTCCTGTCCAGTCCATTGGAATGTATTATACACTTCACTGCTTCATAGTCATAGCCTATTAGATGCAGCAGTGTCATGCTCTGCATTTCTTTGCTTTTTGTGTTGAGTCCAATGGCTATCTTGTATATCTAGAAGGACTGCTTAAATCTCTTCCAGTGGTCAGTAATGTGCCATTTAGATCCAATGGTTGTTGCAGGTGGAGTCGGTCCATCTGACACCATGTTAAATAACTTGCCTGTCAAGACTTCAAAACATATAACTAAACCTTTATTGTCACAACATAACTAAATATTATTTTTATAATCATTATTATCCTAAGAATCATTTTTCATTTGATAAAAAAAATTAAAAACTATTAATTATGATTTAAAATAAAACAATTTCTCTGCACACATTTTTGAACATAGCTTTCTCTATTTAATAAATTAATATTAGTTATTTATTTAATTTTTATTTTGTAAAATGTTTTCCAGTTATGAGTGGTATACTGTTACAAGTGGTCAACCAAATATATCTGCCTAATTATATCTTTCTTTTTTCTTACCGGTATCATTCTTTCCTCATATGAAATGTTGGGCACTTTCTTCTAGAACAATTGGAACATATGTATCACTTTAATCATTTTCATGTTTACATAGGTATTCCTTTTTGAACATTTCAGAAACATAAAATTTTAAGTCTAAAATTTGAACCGTTTTGCACATAATCCTTTGAAAAATAATAGTTCATTCCATTAACTAATTGCACAAGTCGCTTTTCCCTTAGCATGTCCATTATAAGATGAAATGAGGTTCTGCACATAGTTGACTTAGGGAGGTGCATGGTAGCAACAATTATATAGGCATAGCTTCAAAGAGTTTCCAGCAGTAAGTCTGCGAATTATGAATAGCAACTTGAAACATGAAAGAGAAGTCTATTTCTTCCCCTCATCTCTGATGGTTGATTCAGCAAAAATGACACCATAAGTTGAATCAGCGACATGGACAATGGGTGGTTGTTTAGGCCTGTAATCATGAAAATGCTTGGGTGGTATAAGGTCCCAATCTACAGAGCCATAAATTTAACTGTGAAATAAAAATATTAGGATAAACATTAGAAATGGGCTGGTAAAAAGCAATTATCAAATGTAACATAATTATAGTTCACTATTCAATTTTATAGAAAATCTAGAATGATTATGGGCTAATTATCAAGCAGAATGTGAATCAAAAAGTGTAAAATACTGATGCCACCTTACAGTGTAACCAGGGTAAACAAAGTCAATTGTAATTTATTATGACTCTGGGAAAAAATTATAATAAAATACATACTTAATATAAAATAAAAAGGAAGACAACTATATGTGCTAAATTGAATTTCCTTGATTTATAGATGTCTCATTGCTACTTAATATATTAATAGATTTAATAAAGTCAATTTCATTTGTAAAAAACTTGGCAACGTGGGAGAACTTTGTAACAAAGAAAAAATACATACCTTTGATAGTGAACTTTACCATCGATGAAAATAAATTCTCCGTATTAATATTTTGTTTTTATTCCATTCATTAGAAATAACTTTTCAGCTAGGAATATAAGCGATTTCTTGAATCTTTCGCCATAATTGTAAAAAAAATGCGGCCGAGTAGTCTCGAGTAAAGTTAACAAGATAGCCACAATGGCAAACGAAAATAGCATTCTGGTAAAACAAAAACATGACGTTCTGACTAAATTTTTCCTAAGTTAATACAATTATTTTAGGCTATATTTTAAAAATAACATTGGAATATAAAAAGGATTATAAAATTTCATTTTATAAGTGTTAACTAGCCATGGTCGAAAGGTTAAAGTAACGTACTGTGAGAGTTAAAACTTACCAAGAAAAAGTGTTGATTTTAACATTGTTCTGAAAGACTACTAATCCTGCAGAGGTCACACCTAGCTGTATATCTATATTACTTTGGTCCTGATGATAAAACAAAACAGATAAAATAAAAGAAATTGTTTACCATATTTATATCTATCTATATTTCAGACAAAAAAAATTAACTGAGGACAAAGTGCAATCAAATTTTAATTTAGTCAACTTACTCTTGCATTGTGTAAATCCACTCCATACATTTCTAATCTCTTCGCTCTTTCTAAAAAAAGAGATTCAGCATCAGCTGGTGTCTGACCCCTAAAAATCATGATATAAAAGAAAAAGATTTAAGAGCCCTATTGTTAACACTCCTAATCTTTACAATGCTAGTAAAATTTTAAATACTTTAATGCTAATTAGATAGTATATTTCATTTAAGTTGTTTAAAGTGTCACTATTTTATCAATTATAATTTTCTTAAAATTAATACCTGTGTTGTTTGTGCTTTTCTGCAACCTGCTTTTCAAAGTCTTTAGTTTGGTCAGGTATAAAGAGGAAATCTGCTAAGTATCCATCTTTATGTTCCTCTGGATTAAAATCTCCTAGTTCAGCTGAAAGATTATTTGAAAAATTTTAGAAGCTTACATTAATTGACTAAGGGTCTCCCCTTAAAAACTGTAATATGTGGACAAATAAGCAGCTTCCATTTACGACTAGATTCTCAGTGATGATAAAAACATTCTTTTGTTAAAATTAAAACTAGTTTTCAAGAGTTTTACTAACATTGTACCGCGTAACCAGCAAGCATAACAGCATTACTCTCCGAACATACTAATTTTCCCGAGAGAATGTCTCGCTTCACTTGAAGGAAAAAGTGATATCTGAAACACAATCAAATATGTACAAATAAAAAAACATGGGGAGGATTCTAATTGTTTAATTCAACAGGTAACAATGTACCACCAAATGTAGCAAGTATTTTTTTAAAGATAAAATCAAGAATTAATAATAGGGTTGTTTTATTTATATATTAAGAAATACCTAGTATACTCCTCAGCCAGTTTGCTTGGATCTGACACATAAAATTTTACACGAAAGTAGAAATCATAAACAGGACCTGAAAAAGAAGTCCTGCGTTATTTTAAGGTTATCTAGTTGATTGTTTTGGGTTTTTTTATCACTGAACAACTACACTAGATTGAAGATAATTAAAAAATATTTAAATTAAGCTTTAAACTTAGTCTGGCAACAAGGTCATTTCAGACTAAACATGCTTATTAACCAATGTCTATTAGAATAAAAAAAGTTATCTTTAACATATCTTTATTACATTTTGTAATGATAATTTTATCTCAAAGGTTCAAAATAATTAGATATTCCTTAATAAATAATAGTAATTTTTATGTTAAGAGTTTTCTAAAACAATGCCATTATTGAAAAAGACAGAAATTTTAATCCCTGGGACAAGATTTTAAATCCTTTGAATATGCAGCCAAAAATTATTTAAATTTTATGATGGAAATCAGTTTTACTTTGATTTAGATATTAAATTTCATATCCAGTTTAAGTTTAAGGTCAAAGGAAGATAAAAAAGAAAATGAATCTATACAATTTCAAAATTTCAACAAACTGGTACAATTTTCTTTTTGTTAGTGATAATGTTTTATCCCTTACTTATCCAGTGAACCCGTGGGGAAAGCAATTGAAAAAAACCATAGATCTCAACAAACCACAGATTGTTAAAATCTTAACTAGATGTTTATTTCAGGGAGAATAATAATAAAAAAATATAATGACAGACGATAATTATTTTGAGCACTTGAAAACCACATTGGATATCCAAATTGAGTGTTGTTTAACCTGTGTTGTTACATTGTAATAATGACAATGATTGTAAAGAACACTTACCTCTACATTGTTTCTTTATTGTTTTCAGGGGATCAAGCCATCTCTGAAAAGATAATTAAGCTAAGATTGAAGGTGACCAAAATTCCATTTATTTAATTTGAGCTTGAAAAGGAACTTTTTAAAATATATATAAGAACATAAGAAAGATATTACCAAAGTGTCATCTCCTGGTGCTAAGTCCATATACTGCAGGCCAAAGTAATCCTTTTCAACAAGCTCTAAATGTTCAAATACTTTTTCCAACAGTTGTTGAGCTTTGCCTCGTTTCTAGTTCAAATACATTGAAAAAAATATAAATTTAAAACACAGCCACAATAAAATAAATGGGGCAAAAATAATTTTAACTTTGTAAATGTAAACTTAGCTTTAAAAACTTATATGCACAAAAATAAACAATTTAAGTACAAAGTGATTGTTTGTTCCTTGTAGATCCTCTGATATACATACTTTTTAGGAGACAAAGGAGACACAACCCTTGAGATTATCCAGTCAAAAAAATAACTTACGGTTAGTACTAGTACTCTTAAGATCCTGTATTCAAATAAAAAAAATTAATAAATACACTGCACATTAAATAAAAAAGATCAACTTACATCTACTTCAAAGGTCTCCACCGTATCATCCAGAAAATGGACAGCACAATTGACAGCCTTGGGTGTGCGGTCCTGAATGTGCGCCATTTCAGACGCTCGCACATTATAACTACCGCCAGAGACCAGCTTTATGGACATGGCTCCCTGCACTAAAAAAATGGAATTAGATACATGAAAAAAGTTATTGTGATGGTTTAAATAATTAAATGTACCAAGGTTATTTAGCCTGATCCAGATTAAAGCTGACAAGATTTACAACTGTCAGAATGTTAAGTAATTGAACCACCAACCTAAATTTTATCATTAAGAAACAGTATTTCTTTGGAAGTTTATAAAGTCTATTATGATATTGATTATAACTTGACTATTGATAACAATATTTTTCATTATGTGATCAATATGTCCTCAACTTCTTGCAAAAACATTCACTTAGATTTATTTACTCCTGGATGCATCAGTGCATTAATTTATGAACATGAAAGTGTGATGAATTTTTTCAAATATATGTATTTAACCTACTTGCAAATAAAAACATTAATAAGTTCTTTGAGGACCTTTAATAATATATTAATAGTAATAAATTGTAACAATCCATTAATGATCTGAATAAACATTTAAAAACATTTTATCATAAAAATGTATAAGTGTTTTGTATGCTAACACTTGAAATAAATAAATTGGTGATTTACAAATAAGAAAATGAAATTACAGAACCACAATTCAATGTGTCAATGATAAACAAGGATCAAGAATGGAATTTAGGAAATATATCAAAACCAATTTGTGTTTTTTAAAAATAATAATAATAAAATACATTCTTTAAAACCCCTTCAACTCAAACATTGCTTTTGAGCTAAGAAAAGTCCCCTTTCCCTGTAAATAATGTCAACAAAAAATTTAGACTTAAAAATTGATTGAAGTGGTCAACTAAGAAAATCTGACTAGAAATTAACATAAAGCCACCTTAAAGAACCCAGTTTTCTTTACCTACTACAGCATAGACTAAATAAAAGATAAAACCTTTACCATAACAAAGAAATGTATATTCTCCCCTGAACACAGGTATATCCTAGACAGCTGTTATATTTCAGCTGGCCAGGATCCTTTTTTTAGACAGTTAAAAACTCAACACAGTCCCATTGTGTTCTCCATGAGTTTTTTTTTTTTAATCATCTTTGAAACTTTTAAATGGTGTATTCATTATCATTACTATGCTTTTTCCCCAGTTTCAGAAAAACATGTTTTCAATTTCTAAATCATACAAAGATGATCAAATTATTGCGTTTTTCTTTTTGTTATTTCCGCGACTGGTGGGTGAGAGGTAAAAATACATACACATTTTTTTATTATTTACTTTAGTATAAGGTCTGTAAGTGTAAAGACTGTTGACAAAGTTGTCTTTGGGAAGGCCTCTGGTATAAAGGACATTTAGGGAAATTGTTGCCTCTTGTTACCTGTTTTATACATTCAATAATTATTATAGAGCCGTTACACCGTAATATTTAACCTAAAATAAAACAACACAGTATAAAAACAGGCAACATAAATTGTGTCTATTACGTATCTTATGACACTTTTTGGGGAAAATGTAGTATCTGACCCCGCTTTACATGTACATTGTTCAAAATGCAGCCGTCTTATTATTACAATTTTGTCTATTTCCAGACAAAGTGGACATTGGCAGTAGCCTTGAAACCAGTCCAAATTTCATTACACTCTCTGTAAAACGGCAACAATAGACGCTTGACGTCAGGCTCGTGTTTGTTGTATTGTGCTCGTGTTAATATCAACCGCCAAATGGCACATTCCTTAATGTCACAATTCAAGATCTCATTTTTCAGCCAGCAAGGCTCCTAGCCGCCGTCCCACTCCGCCAAACAACACACACCCCGCCATAGCGAAAGTTGAAACAACAACTGGTGGAAGAAGCAACACGGCGGTGGTCGCATCTCGTCGCCATCTCTATTTCCAGCTGATCGGCCCACTGTTACACAAAGGACAGTCAACACTGAATCACTCACCCTGCATCGCTCAGCGCAAACTTGGATTTCTCCCTCAAATGATCCATCATCTAAAATGTTTAAGCACTTGGGAGCTGTTTAAATTTACGCAACAACGGTGTGAGCTTGGCGCCCTCGGAATACATTTGTGCAAGAAAGTTCACATATCTGAGCAGGAGAGCGGGGAAACTAGGAGAATAGGGGGAATCGGTAATATCACGGGGGGGGGGTGAATGAATTGGCAGTAGGGAGATTTCACACACTATCTCCCTTTTCATCACACACTCCGAACACCGCGGAGTTTGCTTATCGATTCCTCCATCGCCTGCCTCCTCGCTTCCACTCCCAATACTTGTTGTCAACTATTTTCTTCCACTGTGGGTGGAATTTTAAAATCTTATATTAGAGGCCTGTAGAGATTCTCCAGGCATTCTCTCTTCCTCTGTCCTCTCCCACAATAACGTCTCTTTCATCAGATGTCTATATATTATGGAAAATAAACGGGGAAACTTGTATCACTGGCTCTCAAAATGGGTAAAAGCTACCCGACGGGGGCAGTAAAATGTTCCATAGTCTTGGGGAATGGTGAGAAAACAGACTCAATTTAAAATCAAAGATGTATTCTATTTTTTAATAAGCGAACACGTTTGAATTAACACTGCCAAAATATCCGTGAACAGATATCAATAAGATGTATTTAATAATACACTTACATGAACAAGGTAAGAAGTAAGAGCCATGGTCTCTCAACCCTAGGTGCAGCAATGACACATAAACTTTGTCCAACGTGTTCAGGCATTGCAACGACAATGCTTGACTCGTGACTCATAACCATGGTTGTGGAGTGTGAAGAGATGATGCCCGATTACAATTTAATTTAAAGTTTATAGGAAATGTTGCTGCTAAAACCGAATTGCAATTGATTTTTACATTTAAAAGTATACATCAAAACCGATAATTTTATGCGATTTATTATTTTTTTTAATGATGTTTATTTTTAGATATTCCTTTAATTCAACTCTAAAAACTTTGACGTTTTACGGGAAGCTTAATGATCTGAGTAATGATTGTGGGCCTTTGGTGAATAGAAGAAGAATTGTTGTAGTTAAAGTTTTATTTACATATGTTCATATTAAATCAATGCTCAGGAAAACGACAGAAACGATAAGCAAGCAATTACAAGATGTAAGAAACATGCAACTCTTCTAGAGCACATCTTGATAGACCCATAAGAAAATTATTAATTTATAGCCTTGACAAATTTACTGCCACCAATGACTGGCTACTAGTAACAATAACTGCATGGTTAAACTCATCAATGATTAGTAATTCAAACAAGGAAACATGGTTAAGCAATCAACGACTGGTTACTTGTTACTGCCATTAATACAGATTAATGTTATCAATGACTTGTTACTGCGTTCAGTAACTGGATACTATAATTAAAACTGGTTGATACTTTCAACGACTGATTAATAGCAGTAATGACTGCTTACAGCCATAATGACCAATGACTAATGTTTATAATTGCTTCCTCCTTTAAAAAAAAGAAAAGTGGGAACCATTTTTGCAAGGTGTTGTGTCATTCATCCCCAACATGTGCTTGCATACGATCTCAGTTTAATAGCTTACCCCATGCAGTCGTTGAATAATGTCTTTTTTTTAAAAGAAGAACAGGGAATTTCGCTGCTACTTACGTTGGCGGCTATAAAAAGACAATTGTTTTATTTGCTTTAGCAATTAAGATTTGATATTGTGTTTCATTTCTTTTTAATTTTTAATGTTTTTTTTTCCTTAAAGTGCAGCCTTTAAGGGACACACAGTCACAAAATAAAACAGCATATCTTATTAACGAGATCAATTTGAATAGGAAATAAGACCAATCTTAACTAATGTAATGTAACTATCTCTGTATGTGTAATTTCATTGAGTTCAAGCCAAATAAGCTCATCGCAAATTGTTGATATTTCTATGTATAAGAGAAAAAGACTCAAGTTGTAGAGTACCATGATACAGATCGTAAAGTTCCATGAGAACGCTACTTAAAAATAAGTCAGCGTGATTTAATATTGAATTTCGGTAAACGTTTCAGCCCAAAAGACCAAGCGAATTTCAGATACTGGGGGGGAAAAAGAGAACAATTGAAATCAGCCTAAAAAATAGTACAAAGCTGAAATACGTAGGACGCAATAATCTTCTGTACAGAAGGAGCGTCTGTAACATATAAGATAAAGCTGATAAGTAAGTTATGTAGCTCGAGTTAACAAAAGGCAATTTGATATTATCCTGCAATGTGGAAACATTGTTAAGAAAATTTATATTGCCGTTCGTAGCCATATATAGAATCTACTGGATATTTGTTTAGAAATTAGTGTTCAACCTTACCTCCCGCTACATTTTTTAAATTAAAAAAAAAAGATGATCATTTAAAATTAGAAAAACTTTTGAATCGCCCTTTTTCCCCAATCAAACCCAACCTTATAACAGGTGAGCATTCCCGTCATCCACCCATTAACAATCAATATATCATATCAGAAATCACCCTACTATAATGTTCAACAACAAACATATAATAAATGTTTATTAAATGCGTGCAGGCACAAGGCAGCTGTAAAATAACTTGCTGCACTTAGGTGACCTACTGTGTGCGCCATTTAAAACAAAAAGTACACCCATCTCAAATAACCCCCCCCCCCCCGGGTCAAGCCGCTGGAATGTTGCACGTCCCTGCTAACTTCGTTGACCGTTTTATTCTTCTACTTATATAAAGGGATAGTATGTTCCACATGATCACCACAACAGACCATTGATATCTTATGAATCAGAAAAAATGTTTACACAATACATTACAAACATAATCTACTCGGGGAAGGGGGGAAGGGGGGAAAAGTTTTTATTTTAATGAACGGTAATTGTAACATGGGGGGAAGGGGTGAAAAGTTTTTATTTTAATGAACGGTAATTGTAACATTAAGTTCGGTATTTACTAATTATTACGTGTTCGCCAACATGTGAATATGAGACAGCGCGGTGACTCGGACAGAAAAAATAACACAATAATGTACTTAAATTAACCATTTTTCTGTATATGAATGGTACGTTTAAATTAGTTTGTAATCAAGTTGTGAAACAGTTAAAAGGATAAGATATCATTAATAGTTAAAACTCGAACTATATTTTTATGTTCATGAAGTATCCCTTATTTCACTGTTAGGTAGAATAATTTTATGACTATAATCTTACAATATACTTTTTTTTAAAAACTGCAATGCGGAAAGATAACATCAGTTTGATCCTCTAATGCATGGGTCTCAAAACGTTTCTGCCGAAGGGCGCATTAACTGCCAAACAGTAGCTTGGGGGCCGACTACTAACCCCCAACTACTTAGTTTTGTGCTTAACTACAGATAAAAATTATATCTTTTTTGAAAAAAAAGTCTCCAGGGGCCAGATGAGAGGGCCTCGCGTGCCGCAGTTTGGAGAACCTTACGCTAATGCAATGTCTTCCTTACCTTGCTTCTGAAAGTTTTTTTTTTTTTTTAATTACAGTCAAACCGCTCACACGAGCACCTCTGATAACGAGTAATTTAACAAGCGCACACAAAAATTGAAAAAGTTGCTTCCTTAAGGCGCGAAAAATTCACATAACGAGTGACACAGAAAAGTCCCTTTTTCCTAGAAATTCATTAGTGAGCCCGCATTTCCGCCCGATATATTATTCTGTGTTTAGCACTCATCTTGTGAGCGTTTTGTTCATATGTGTGAATCTTTTTTTTAATTTACTTTTTTGAAAATCTTTATTTTTAAAAAAAATCGTATTCATGCAGTATTCGTAATTTTTTTCTGCAAAGTGTAACAACCTGTGCTAAAATGTCTTCGAAAAAAAAACATCAACCATAAGAGAGCATACACACAAAAACACCAAAAAAAAAAAAGACAAAACAAACAACTGTTTGAAGGAATCGTAAAACCATTGAAAAGAGAGAACAAGGTGTAAGCGTGGCTAATCTTATCTTAGATATACAGACGCTCCTTCTATGCAGAAGATAATTGCGTCCACAGACCATGAGAGATGATCTGTTGGCATGTGATGCAGCGGTCACAGGCCACTCACAATAGGTCAACATCAACGATCTGCACTAATCTCAAGAAAAGTTAAGGAGATGGATGCTTCAATGGGAGTGTAAAGAATGTCTACGAAACGGTTTCCACACCTTTGCTTCAAATTTTGAAGCGTCTGACAAAAACAATGTCTTTAGATTTTGACAGTTTTCTAGTTAAAAAGGAATAATTATTTGTCATATATTCACATTTTTGTTTACGTTTTATTTTTCAACACTAAATTGTATTCCAAGTTGTTACACTCTTTAAGTCATTTTATTTGAATAAATGTTTATATATCTAATATATATATATATATATCTAATATATATATATATATATATATATNACGAGCAAAATACCCGTGCTACGCTACGGGGTAGGCACAATAAGAATAACTTTATTTGGTTTTGGGTCTCAAATTCTCCTTAAAAATGAATGTAAACGCATCTGGAAATTAGGGTAGTGATAAATCAAACCCCTTCTTAATAAAAACAACGATATGTGTGTCGAGAAAAATAAAAATATTATTAATTTAAATATTACCCATCCATTTTGGTATTTCTGCTTTAATATAGCATCATTATCATCCGTGGCTCTACAGAACAAGTAGGGCCCTGGCTTGCTCCACCACATCCTTCCAGCTACAGCCCATGTAGGGCTTCCATTCAGATCGATTGATGGCTTTCTTTCGCCATGCTCGAACCCCTTTAATAACGCAAGCTATATAAAGTGTTTCTTGGACGGCTTCTTTTCTGATTACCCTGTGGGTTCCATTTCAGGGCTTGCCTTGTTGTATTAGAAGCAGGTTTTCTTAGTGTATGACCAATCCACGTCCACCGCTTTTGAAGAATCTCTTCCTCAATGGGCTTCTATTTTGTCCACTGCCACAATTCCCGATTGCTGATTTTGTCCGGCCAGTGAATTCTGAGAATCCTTCTTAAACAATTGTTGATATGAAAGACTGAATTCTGGTCAGGTTTACGGCCGTTGTTCTCCATGTCTTGGCTTTATTAACAGAAAAAAGTTTCACCATAGCGTTAAAAATCCTTACTTTTAACTTGCTGCATAAGTTGTTGGAGACCCAAACAGACTTGTTTATCTACCATGCTGCCAAGGTAAACAAAACTGTCCACCTCCTCAAGGGCTTCTCCTTCAAGCATGATGGGTGATGTACTGGTGGCATTAACCTTGAGGATTTTATTCTTCCATTTTTGTATGTTGAGACCCATGCTAGCAGAAGTGGCCGCGACAATGTTTTTCCCTGCATCTGTTGTTGGGTATGTGCAAAAAGGGCAAGATCATCAGCAAAGTCAAGGTCATCAAGTTGATCCCACAAGGTCCATTGGTTGCCATTCTTTTTCTGCTGTGCAGATGTTTTATCATCTGGTCAATGGCTTACACTTACAGGAACAAGGAACAGGAATGGTGACAGCAAGCAACCTTGTCTCACACCAGTCTTCACCTGGAAAGCATCTGTCACCTGCTGACGATGGACAACTCGGCAATTTATTTCTTCGTACATGTTTTTGATTATATCCGTATTCTTCTGTGGCACCCCATAATGTCTTAGCAATCTCCACAGGGTTTGCCTGTCCACACTGTTGAAGGCTTTTTCGTAATCAACAAAGTTGACATAGAGCTGGGAGTTCCACTCTAGTGACTGCTCTAGAATGATGCGCAGTGTCGCTATCTGGTCAGTGCAGGATCTGTTGGTGCGAAAGCCAGCTTGTTGGTCCCACAGCAGAGGGTCAACAGCTTTTTTTCATCCTGTTAAGTAGTACACGGTTGAAAACCTTTCCTGGGATGGACAGCAGGATGATCCCTGTATAGTTGGAGCAGGAGTTAAATTTCCTTTCTCTGGGAATCTTGATAAGGTATCCCTATTTCCAATCTGTAGGAACTTGCTCCTCTTCCCATATCTTCATAAACAGAGTGTTTAGCATTTCCACACTAGTTTCCAAGTCCGCCTTCAGTACCTCTGCTGGGATGCCATCAGGTCCTACAGCCTTTCCATTTCTAAGTTGTTTAATGGCCCTGCTAATCGCTTCGTTGGTGGGACTATTACATGCAGTCAATTAGCATGTTATTATAAGCTGGTTGGGTATCTGGTGGATTCCTTGGCCCTGGCCTCTTAAAAGCTCTTCAAAGTGCTCCTTCCATGTCCCTCTCTGCTGCTCATCACTTGGTATGGTGTTTCCCATTTTATCGTTCACTAGTCTCTCTACCTTGCTAAATTTTAATGGCATCAAACAGTTTCCTTATGTTCCCCTGGTAAGCTGCATCTTCTGCTTCTTTAGCAAGTTTATCAACAAATTCTTTCTTGCCCCATTTAATGCTTTTTCTATTCAGATGAATATCTGCTAATTTATATCACTTACTTTACCGTGACATGCGTATCTATTATGATAACTTTTAGACCGATAAAATAGTATTTTACGTTTGTGGTTCACGATGTATAGTGTGGTATTACATTCCTGATGGAGTAATATTTTCAAGACCTCATAACAGTGCTCTTGTTGCTCCTGCATAATATCATTCAAAATGTAGGAAAGGGTCAGTTTAAAAATATTAATGCCTTTACAATTTAAACAGAAATATATATTTTTAATAAATTAATTAAATTTTAAAATGTTGTAGTTGTAGAAAAAAGAGAGATACAACTGATTATTATTCTGTTAACTTAAATAAACACTTAGATACGATTGGTCATAGGCTGTTTCAAGGCTGTAAAGACGTAAACCACAGGAAGATAACACAGAAAGGAATGTCGCGAAACATTTTTGTTGTTGTTGTTGTAATGTCTATGTCTTCTCCGTGGGCAGTATTTAACGAACGTGTTGACTGATCGGAATTCTTTAGACTAAGGATGACCTGAAACATGTCCAGTCGTTGTTTGTCCTGGACGTTATGAGAGGCAGAGTGTCACTTTGTTTACCGAGCCGTGTACACATCACATCATTACGTTCTTCACTTTTCCCATTTTTTTGCCCTTTTCGTAAACACATACTAAATACTAATAATAGTCAACTCGTTTAATCCCAATTTTCCATCTTAAAGTTTCCCACCCAAACCCTAAGTTGTAACACAGCCAACCCAAACTGCGGCTACTATAACGGTCAAAAAATGTTAACAGAAAACAATGAAAATATCCAAGTGTATAACCATGCTTATGCTATTTTAAGTAAATTATAATTTATTGGCCTCACTATCATGAGTTTAAAGTTTAATGCAACTATGGCATCATTTAGCCAGTGAACTGGTAACATTAACATTAGGAAACAGTTAGGTTTATATTTCATTATCATCATAATGATAAATCAGCTTAGTAATTATGACAACATAATCCGTGGCATAACCTATTGATTTATATTAAAAAATTTAACTCGCAAATCAGGAAAAACTTAACTTCAAATTTTAAATACACAAGTCAGCATACCTTTGACACATCTCCTTTTAAAACAAGAACAATTCATTTCAAGCTAAACTTAAGAACAGTATTTGATGATCAACTATTAAATAAATTGAAATATGGAATCAAGTACAGTTTTCCTAAATCACATCTAGCACACAAATTTAAGGTATTGCTCACAGGAAGGATGAGGAAGTCAATTTAGCTATTGTGCTATTGGAAATGTCAGTTCACATGCAATTTATAAAAAAGAAAAGTATTCATTATGATCTAGTTACAAGGGGCTAAAAGTGGCACATACAAAATATATATTGTGTTATTTCATTTAAGATTACACCCCCCTTCAATTTTTTTTTTAATTGAGAGAAAATGAGAAGGAAAAAAAAAGAATGTATCAGCAATCAAACATCGAAGTGTTGGGTAGCTTATTAATTGGTAGTTTAGTTGCACAGGTTTAAAATTATGTTATGTCTTGAAATCAGGTATCTTACAATGAGATGTAAAATAAATGTTATAAAGACTCATCTTTAAATATACTTCACGTAAACCACCATGTGCAAATGAGCATGACAAATGACCCCCGCTGGGTTTGAAAGATCACAGTGGGCACGAGGAGTGGGATAAAACGAAAAAATAGGTGGAGGTGGCAACAATGCTTCTTGCGTTCACTTGCGTTGTTCCTTCACAGAATAACATATGATTCGTAATGTAGTGGTTATCACGTCCGCCTAGCAAGCGGAAAGTCCTGGGTTCAACTCACATATGGAACAATTTTTTAAAAAAAAGAATTTAAAACTTTCTGCATGTTCTTTTCCCCATTTTTTGGAATCTTCAGTAACCTTAGAGTCGGAAAATCACAGTTTATGGTTGTAAAGGGTGGGGGCAGGTTTACTCGCATTTTTTCTTTTCATTACTTGGTGCTGTTGTTTGTGTCCATTCTACCCCCACCCTTTACCGTTCTTTGCACTATCTATGATGAGCACGTGGTTATCTTCTTTAATTTATTTTAATTTACTTTTACAAATCCATTTCAAATTTATTTCTTTAAGATCTCATTCACATTTCAGCCCTTGTGTACCAGTTTTACAGTTTTTGACTTGGTATAAATTGTATTTATTTGCTTAGGTGTATGGGCAGACAAGCCTTGTATGATTTTTTGTTATTATTTATTTTTTTGAATTTATTACAGATTATTAATTCCAGTTTTAATAGGACATAAAATATTTCCTAAGAAAATCTATCTTGCAATCGAATAAAGCCTCTATCTAACAATTTGTAATATGGGGTTAAGTTTAACATTTTCCTTTTAAAATAAGGATTTATAAATGTACCTATGTTAAAAAAACAATTCCTATAAAAGAGTTTCTTTTAAAAAAATAATTGAAAATGTAATTAATGGTAGCATTAGCTCATTTTAAAATAGCTTCATTTCAGTTTCACCAAAACGTTGGCTTCCCATTGGCCTTTGGTTATTGGTTGATTGTTTTAAAAATTAATCTTTTTTATTTAAAGACTCATTACTAAACAAGGTGTCATGTCTGATAAGTCTTTTTTTTAAAAGAACTATACTGAAGCTCATAAAATATTCATATGCCAAGAACTTAATTTGTACAAGTAGAAAGGAACAGCTTATAGTATTTTATTTGGAGCCCCACAATTTTGTTTTAGGGAATAAAACGTATAAGTTACTCTTTTTATTGAATACACATTATCATTATCAATATTCATTTAAATACTTTATCCATTCTTGCTCTTCCACAATTAAAAAGTTTTTCTTTTTCTTTCTTATTTCGATTGAAGTTAAATATGAATATCATTTGGGGTATTTTTAGACTTAAAGGTTTAATTTATAAAACCAAAAGTCTGAGAGAATCAACTAGACTTGCATATTTTAGCTTTATAAATGTATAATATAGAAAAAAAACTATTAACTTTATTTTTGTGGCAGGTATCAATTTTGGTGCACATACTTTAAATCTATTTTTAGATTTGAATAAAAAATTTACTAGAATTATTTTTTTTAAAACTCATTCATGATGGAAGAGATTATATTTAAAAATTGGATATTTTTCTTTATTTACTATAATCAAATAAGACATTGTCTACTTAAATGAATTGTTTTTGTACAGTCTTTAACACATTTTTAAAACCTATTTATAATATATTCTGAACTATGAAAAAAAAACTAATTTATATTTATTTTATTTTAGAATTATTAATCCTTATTGTAGTTGCTTAAAAGCAGATACAGTTTGAATCAGTTTGTTACTGTTAAGTCTTAAGACAATTCAACAAAAAAAAGAAATCAGCCATAATTATGTAAAAAACAAAACAAAAAACAAAGTAGAACCAATTTTTTATGTTTTAAATCATCAAAAAAAGCATGCTATCAAAAATATTGTGAGTGATACCCCTTTAACAAATAGCCTTTACATAATGTATTAGTAAGCTTATTAATTAATATTAATATGATTAATCTAAAAGATAAATAAAATTAAAAATCAAGGGTTGGTTGTTTTATTAAAGAAGTTAAAAAGGCATGGGTTCGAAAAGATATCTTCTCCCCTTCAGTGACACACAAAAATACATTTTTACTTATTTTATTAAAAAGATAACATTTTTATTTTCAAATTACTGTGATGTATATTATTGTGGTATACCAGTGTGATAGACTTTTTCTTTTTGAGTAGAAATTTTTTATTGAAAACTTGTCCATGGCTAAATTGAAAAGTTTATTTCTGGTTAACATCAAAAGTTTGCAAATATGATTACCTTACTTCAAAATTCTAAACAAGACTCAACAAAACATGCATGTTGAAAAAAATATTCCTTTAATAATTTTAATAGTGTATCTTTGTGGCAGGTCCTCTTGTGGCGGGTTTTCAGGGAGGTTGAAATGGAGGTGAAACGTGAGGTGAATGAACCTGATAGTGTTACTGTTATACCTTAGTTTCCGGCATCCTTCCGTCTCGTGAGACGATGGTGCATCACCGTTGGGTTGGGTTGCATTTTCTCGAGTGGCTGTGCAGTCCTATCCTTGAGTGACAGTCTTTGCCACAGTTTTTAAACACGAGTTCTGTGCTTCCAAATGTTTTGGCCTTTCTCCTAGCTCTTCTGTCTGCAGCCTCCTCCATTCTTCGCTCCTCGGCTACTATGACGCCCTCTTTGACAACTGTGCGCCACGTAGATCGTTCTTCTGCCTTACACTCCCAGTCACTTGTATGTATTTTGGCTGCTTTCATGTCCCTTTGACAGACATCTTTAAATCGCAAGCGTGGGCGACCTGTTTTCCTCTTTCCTGAAGCAAGTTCACCATATAGGAGGTCCTTCGGGATGCGGCCGGGGCTCATTCTTTTGACATGTCCTAGCCACCTCAGGCGTCTTTCACTAAGAATTGAGAACATGCTTTGGGTATTGGCACGCATTAGGACCTCACTATTAGGCACTTTGTCTTGCCAATTAATACCAAGGATGCGGCGCAGGCATCTCAAATGGAAGCTGTTAAGCTTACGCTCTTGTGATGTATAAGTGGTCCATGTCTCGCTCCCATATAGTAGTGTACTGATGACACAGGCTCGATAGACGCACAGTTTGGTTTTCTCCGTTAGCTTGGTGTTTTGCCAGACCCGCTTATTTAGTTTAGCCATTGTTGCGGCTGCCTTGCCAATTCTGCTGTTTATTTCTTCTTCAATGGCCAGTGTATTGGAGACCTTGGATCCCAAGTAGGTGAAGCTGTCCACAACCTCCAAGTTTTCATTATCGATATTTATGGTAGGAGGAGGTCGAGTGTCTTGGGCCATGATGTTTGTCTTTTTCAAGCTGATTTGCAGACCAAATTCTTTGCAGGCATTGGAGAAGCTTGACACGAGTTGTTGCAAACCAGATTCTGTATGTGCTGTTAGTGCCGCATCATCCGCAAATAGTAGCTCTCGAATTAGGACATCCGTCGTTTTGGTCTTGGCTCGGAGGCGGGCAGTGTTGAAAAGTCCTCCATCAGCTCTGGTATGTAACCAGATTCCCTCACTGCTATCCTTGAATGCGTATCGAAGAAGTACAGAGAAGAATATTGCGAAGAGTGTTGGTGCGAGTACACAACCTTGTTTAACTCCGCTGCTGACAGGGAAGGCCTCTGACTTAGCTCCATCGAACTGTACTGTGCCAAGCATATTTTCATGGAACTGTCTGATGATGGCAAGTAGGTGAGGGGGACATCCAATTTTTGCCAGTATTTGGAATAGCCCGTTGCGACTGACTAAGTCGAAGGCTTTTGTAAGGTCCACAAATGCAATGTATAGTGGCATCTGCTGCTCTCTGCATTTTTCCTGGAGCTGTCGTATGGAGAACACCATGTCTATGGTAGACCGACCGGACCGGAAACCACACTGAGATTCTGGATAGACGCGGGATGCTAGGCTTTGTAAACGTTTTAGTATAACGCGGGCAAAGGTCTTTCCTACAATACTAAGGAGTGAAATGCCGCGATAATTATTGCAATCACTCCTATCACCTTTGTTTTTATATAGTGTCACTATATTTGCATCCTTTAGGTCTTGGGGGATGTAGCCCTGTTCCCAGCAGAGGGACAGAATCTCGTGCAATGGTTGGAGTAAAGCTGTCTTGCCACTCTTTAGAACCTCTGGTGGTATTCCATCATTCCCAGGCGCTTTTCCACAAGCTAGACTGTCAATTGCTTTGCTCAGCTCTTCCTGTGTGGGCACGACATCAAGTTCTTCCATGAGTGGCATATCTGGGATGTCATCTAGAGCGGTGCTGGAGACTGTGGTAACTGTTGAATACAATTCCAGATAATGCTCAACCCACCGTTTTAGCTGTGCTGCCTGGTCTTGAATAATTTCTCCATTTTTGGACTTTAGGGGAGCAGCTTTTGACGTCAAGGGGCCCGTTGCCTTTTTGATGTTTTCGTACATGACTTTTGCATTGCCCATGTCTGCAGCTGATTGTATACTGGAACAGAGCTTAAGCCAGTAGGTATTGACACATTTACGTGCAACCTTTTGGGCAAGTGACTTAGCTGTTTTTAAAGCATGCAAATTGTCAGGTGTAGGCTTTTCCTTGTAAGCCATAAGAGCTTTCCTTTTTGCTTCAGTGACGGGTTTCATCTCGTCCCAATGTTCATCAAACCAGTCCGTGTTTTTGTGAGATTTTTTGCCAAAGGCTTGTATTGCGGATGTATAGATTGTGTCTCTCAGTTGCGTCCATTTGGAGTCAATGGTGACGCATGGGGACATCTTTGAGAGACTTTCCTTCACCTTGTCTTTGAACAGCTGCGCTATCGCAGGGTCTTTCATGCAGGAGGTATTGATGCGTGGACTTCCCTTTTTCTTTGTGTGGTACGAGTTTTTCCTCATTATTCGTACTTTGCTGGCGACAAGGGAATGATCCGTGTCACAGTCGGCACTGTGATAGCTGCGAGTGAGTAGGACGCTAGCTAGTTGTGCACGCCTGGTGATAATGAGGTCCAGCTGGTGCCATTGGTGGGATCGAGGGTGTCTCCAAGATACTTGATGTATATCCTTGCACTTGAAGAAAGTGTTGGTCACACACAAGCCTCGTGAGCAGCACAATTCCAGAAGCCTTTGTCCATTTTCATTTAACTTTCCTCTTCCAAATAGTCCAAGGCAGGTGGGCCAGGCTTCGTGGTCGCTCCCCACTCTAGCATTGAAATCTCCTAGGAGATAGATTGCCTCGTCTTTGTGGATGCCGGCTATTGCCTGGTCTAACGCTCCATAGAACTGGTCCTTCTCTTCCGGAGTTGAATAGAGTGTTGGGGCATACACACTAAGAATGTTTGCTGGGCCCGCAGTTGTTCTGAGTCTTAGAGTGAGGATCCTCTCCGTGCCTGATGACGGTGGTTCAATGGATGGTAGAAGAGTGTTNTTCCGCTTGCTAATTCGAATTCCTCGAAAGTTTCCACAATTCTTTTGATCGATTTGCAGTTGTTCTGAATCTTAGAGTGAGGATCCTCTCCGTGCCTGATGGTAGAAGAGTGTTTTTAACAGCGAAACCCACACCATGCTGTCTAGGTTCGTCTTTTGGTCTGCCTTGCCAGAAGAAGGTGTAATTGGCCTCTTTGAACCGTTGTCTGGGAGCCTGGTCTCCTGAAGGAATGCTATGTCAATCTTTAGCCTTTTAAGTTCTCTATCGATTATTCCTGTCTTCCGTGTGTTGTTTATGGACTGCAGATCATCAGTGATGCCGGGACACATAGTCCTCACGTTCCAGCTAGCGATTCGAAGAGCTGGGGTCTTCTTTTTCTTTTTTGTATTTCTTGGTGCAGGGCTTAGTGGCCCACTTGTTGAGTGGTACTCTAATCTCCACGCACCCAGTGGAGAAGGCAGGCCATGACGGGATAGCACCTATTTGACTGGGCTGCCCAGTTTGAGGCGGGCGGTAGCTGTCCAGTGAGACATTGGTAGTTTCTCCCACCGTCGGAAGCAGCCCCTGGCGCCTAGCTCTACGTCAATTGAGCTTTGGCTTATAACCGGTAACTGCTGATTCCCGTGTTTTGTCGACACCTTGCGGCGACGCTGGAGTGTCCTCTCCAGAGGTGATGCAAGCCTGGGAGGGTATTATGGAGAATTAGCTGCTGCCCATACAGCATATCCCCCCTCTCAACGTCAATGGTGTAACCAAGGGAACGACTTGCGTCGATGCAGCTTGGCTGCCATTGGCGTTGCAGGAGCTGCCGGTATGTACATAAGTCTTATGTATAGACCTCCTGTAGGTGCTCCAATTCCTGATTTTCTTTCAGGGTTTACTCCCTTAGCCTTTCCCGCAAGGCAGGTAAAGCCGCAAGGCAGCGGAGGATTTTGTATTCGGAATATCCTTCTCCTAGATGAACTACCAGCCAAGGTTTTAACGAGCATCATCTACCCGTAGGGGTGCCAGAACCAGGATTTGAACCCATGACCGATTTATTATTTTTATTTTGGAATTTTTAGTGCCGCAGCGCACTAACACTTTGACCACCGTGCCCCCTAAGTTATACCTTAACATTATTACTTAAAGTTTTATTCTAATTACAATTGATTTCTTCACTGGAAGTTTATGAACTAACGATTCGCATTCATTTCAGTAATTTTCATCAGCAAAATACACTTAAGGCAACGGTTCACATGAAGTGGGATGCAGTAATTAATTTAATTAATTAAGCCTGCATTTTAAGCAAGTTAAAATAAAATTATGTTAACTTGCTTAAAATGCCGGCTTAACCTGCTTTAAAATAAAGTTCAATCTCTAACTGAATGAAAAATATCAAGCCAAATATAACGCTAGAAAAAAATGAAAAAAGAAAATGGAGTACCCAGACGCCAACTGAATCTCACGTCCTGCTCCACGCGAAACACATGTGATTACTGATTATGTTGTTGATTTATTTTACAAACATTTTGTTTAGCTTTATTTTAAAATGTTATAATATCTTCAGAGCTCAGAATCCTAGCAATTTGAAATATTTTTACTAAACCTCGCGACACACCTCAAAATCTCTCACAACACACTAATGTGTCACGACACACAGTTTGAGAAACACTGTTCTAAACAGAACATTAATGCATACTAAATACTTGTAAGAAAACACCCACCCTGTTGGCACACAGACCACGGCTATGAGGGTATCGTGTGGCACAATTCTCAGACACCTTTGTCTCCCCAACTAGAGTCAGGTACCCATTTGGAACTGGGTGGACTCAGGGACATCTTAGTCACTGGAACAAATCCCTGTCTTCACAGTGACTCAAAACAGTGACTCTCGGTATGCAAGCAGATCATACATACTGTTAAACCATTGTGCCCGTATTATCTTGAAATATTCCAGGAAAAGGCAAAAGACAAAAAATTCGAAACTTCAATTTTTATTTAGTGTCAGCCTAAACCATCAACTAGCTAAACACCTGTTTCAACACAGCCGTCGTCAAGTCAGGATGGTATAGTGGAAATTAATGATCTTCAAACATGAATATTCATCTTCTCCTTACCCTACAATCAATAGCAATCAAGATATAGAACTACAACTTTTGACTGATTATTGTTTAACAGACCAAGATGACGGTGGCATTAACATAACATGGTGGTTACTATTTGTAATTATTGTGAGTGATACCCCCTTAACAAATAGCCTTTACATAATGTATTAGTAAGCTTATTAATTAATATTAATATGATTAATATGATTAATCTAAAAGATAAATAAAATTAAAAATCAAGGGTTAGTTGTTTTTTTAAAATAGTATTTAAAGAATTTAAAAAGGCGTGGGTTCGAAAAGATATCTTCTCCCCTTCATTTATAGAACATTTTTATATAAGAATACTATTGGCTTATGGACTGGAATGTTTGTGATGAAATTAGACTGCCAACAAGGGAAATTCTTTTTCGCAATAACTCTTGAGAGCTAACATAGCACTTGAACTTGAATTTCGCGAAATTTTTTGGTTAAGCCTTTGCTAAATTGAGCTGAATTTACAACCAAGTAAAACGTGAGTGCTAATTGCTTGTTGATAGTGATTTTTAAGATGGGTGTATGTTAAAAGTAATGTTATTATTATTATTTTTTTAAATAAGTGGAAAATGTTTAACCTCACCATTTTCGTGATTCATAAAACGCGAGAACAAATTTTAATTTTAGTTACAGTCTATTTAGACAAAATATTTTTTTTTTTCATTTCAATTCTTTTTCTGTCCTTAGTAGGTAGTAGGTAGCTTTTAAAAGTCTGAAAATGTCTTCCATTGGGAAAGATTCCCCTCCAAACTTTAGAATTTTTCGTAGGTTCAAGTCCCAGCTAAGACATTACTTTTTTAATTTTTAAAAAATGTTTGTGCCCATTCATTTCCTACTTTCTTTTCAAACATGACTTCGCAACACAGCTGTAAGCTTTGTTTCTCGACTTGGCAAAATAACTTCATGATCTCCATTGTGCTCAGTGACAGAAAAGTAGTCACACACTCTCCTCAACAATTAATTTTATAAAATGAATACTTTAGGCGCCCTCCCTCACTTTCCAGGCATGCGCAACTATGTGTACCTGTCACTAAATCATTTGCAGCGTATGCTACGACGCGGGTTGGCTAGTAAATATATAAATAAATAAATTGATAATGTATACAACGCTGTATCCCAGTAAGGAACTGGGCTCTCAGTGCTTTACATGAAGGTAATAACATACATATAAGTAACAAATTAGCATTCATATCATAACAACCACATTAATTTCAGTATGTAACACAAAAGCTACGTTAATCATTAAAAGAAATGTTGTTTCATTAATTTTGAAAAGGCGTGTCTTAAGTGCAGTTTGAAGGACTTGGTTGTTTGAATACTACGGATGTGTAATGGTATAGAAGTTCATTGTTTGGCTGCACAAAAAGAGAATGACCTTTCTCCAAATGTTTTAGTGTGTGTCTTAGGATAGAGAAGTCACACTTATTTATTTTAATTGTATCATTTATTTAGGTATATTTAGATATTTGGCATTTGGCTATTTGGTGGGCACTATTTGCCGAGGCGAATAGATCCAAAAAACCAGATGAGCGATTTCCAGTTGGTCCCTAATTTCAATCAAAAGTTGGAAAAAGTGACTGGTAAGCAAATGTTTTTTTAATTGGTTTATTAACTAAACCTACTAGTATTTGTATGTATCATAATCAATGCAAATATTTTAGTACTTAATTGAATATTTTAATTATAAGTTCATCATATGTCCTGTGAGTCACCATGGAATTGCTGATAAGAAATTGTGACAGTGACAGAGAACAGCCAGTTTGTAATCCCTGCCTCTAGTCTCACGCTTAGACTTAGACACCAATTCAGCTTGTTTACATTTTTAAAAATATTTATAGAAGACATGTGATATTATTTATGTCAGTGACAGTCATTACTCAGTCATGTAAGTTAATACTTTTAATAATTTGTAACCTGTAGTTTGATACTTTTTTATTTTATTATAATTATTAATTAATTATTATTATTTTAATCATAATTAGTACTATTATCAGCAGTTACTATTACTAATGGTTTTACTAATTATCACTAATTACTAATTACTATTTAAATTTAAATCTTGAATCTTGTGGTTAAGCACATTTATTATAATTAATGTCATTAATGATGAGAATCTAACACCATAGACCATGACCATGACCATAGCATATAAATTACGAAGTGATTATTCGCACGGGAAAACCGTGCGAATAATTTTTAAAATTATTAGCACGGGGTCGGGTCTGGTCGTCGCGCATGCGTACTCCCAGCGGTTGATAACAAAATAATAGCCAATTTCACTCGATTTAGGCTAAATTGTGCAGTTATATGTTAATAGTACTAATATTTATATGTTTATAGTACTTATACTAGTTACAATTTAATGATTGATGTCTAATAAATGATAATTGGATATAACTTTGAATAATCGCAAACAGTAACAAGTTTCTCTAGACTAATGGATAGTCAGCTAAAGAGATTGTGATTGTCTTTTATTGGTTAGCGGATCGAATCCTGATGCCTTTTTTTTTTATTTTATATATTCTGTTTTTTTATTATTTTCTTGGTTTTTGTTTTACAACCACAGTGCAAACACTCAAACAGGCTTTTTTTTCAGGGACAATTTTTTTTTATATCCCATGAGTGAGTCACTGTTACTACAAGTGTTACTACTGAACTGAAGTTACTAGTTACTGTTCACTGTTATGCTTATACTTATACTCATACTCAGTTCAGTCTTACTTACTTACACTTACAGTACAGAACAGAGTACGGACTCTCACTTTTTAATTTTTTTAAAATGATGCTTTACCATCATAAAGTCTTTCACTTTAATTAATAAATGATTAATTATAAATCATTAATGATCAACTAGCGAACGGCAATATGCAGGTCTGCTCAGACTCAGAATCTTGCTCAAATACTATTACTATCAATATCAGTGACAGCAAAATTAGTTTACCGCGCCGTGCAAATAATTATAATGTTTGATATTTTTTGTTCAAAATCTCATAATCATTGTCATCTTCATAATTTGTAGCCATTTGTCATTGACTCATTGAGTAACAGTCACAGTACTCACAGTGACACTGTCTGTCAGTAACTAAATATTGTCGTAATTTATATTTGTTTTATTTGCGCAGGCTATTAGGTCTAATAATATTTATTTGACTCAATTAAACAACAATTAAATCAATTACAGTAGACAGTGTCCTAAAATTTAAATATCAACTATACTAATACTTTACATTATCTTAATTATTACACTTTGTAGTTATAAGTGTAGATTAGCATTTCAAAAAAGTGCGAATAATTATCGGCACGGTCGAACCGTGCTAATAATTTTCAAAATTATCGGCACGGTTATGACGTCAAAACCGTGCAAATAACGCTTGCCTATAAATTAATATCAATATAGTGATAGTTATGACTTACTTATGTCGTAGTCCCTAGTTTAGCCATAGGCATAGGCCATAGCTTACATGGCTTCTATTAGTACTATTAGCACTGTTCAGTGCTGTTCAGTGTTTGTAACTAGTATTAACTAGACTAACTAACTAACTAGTAACAGTAACAGAACTGTAGATGTAGAGTAACAGTGAACAGTATCAGTAACTAAGACTAAAGACTAAAGTTACACTAAAGTAACTTCAGTAATAGTTACAGTGTTTAGTTTAGTATAACTTCAGTATAACAGAATAACAGTTCGGCAAATGAAAATGACTCAGTGAACGTGAACAGTTACAGTGAGTTGACAATTGACCAATTGACAGTGACAGTTTAGTTTAGTGTCAGTAGCTGACTGACGACTGACACTGACACTGTCACTGACAGTAACTTGACTTGAACAACAATTAAATTACATGGATCTCTCAATATGCTAATTTCAATAGTCTTTTTCCTATAATACAACCAAAATTGAGTACTTACATATCTTGATCTGTGAGGGTCCTCATGCAAAGCGATTGAAAGTAAACCATCCAGTCATAAATTTCAAAAAGTAGTCGTAACACACAACACTAAAACAATCACAACAAATTGCAGCAATACGATAAATACACAGGAAGTGAAGTTTCCTAAAAAGATGGCTGATCAAAAATAAAAAGTGAAAGAAAGTTTCCGCTAGATGGCATATTGGAATTTAGCCTACTTTCGGTTTTCTCTAATTAATTATCTGAATCTGTCATAACGTTGCATGGCAGCTAGTGTCCTCTGAATGTGCACTGATTGTAGCTACAATTTAGTGTGCCAGCTATTTTCATTGTTTTGTCGTTTTACGAAACATTACAACTTATTATTTAATGCTACAGTATCAGCTTTTAATTTGTTTGAGATTGTTTGGCATTTGTGGCACATTGAGTGACATTGTGACAATGTGGAGCGAGGGCCAGGGCTGGTGTCGTGAAATTTAACGAACTTTATGTGTCACTCAGGCCAATTTCCAGATCAGGGCAAGAATGGTGCCAACCCTGCCACGAAAAGATCTATGAAGTTTTTGAAAATGTCCCTCCAACAATTATTTTTCAAAATTGTTGCCACCAGCAACAGATAACACCCAACCACTCCACTCACTCCATCTTGGCCATATCAAAAATGATCAACGAATGTTGAAAATTTACTTTTAAGTTCGAATGAAATGAATATTTGAAAAAGGACAGTGTAATTTATAGATCAAATAATTGTTTTTTATCCGAATATTTTTCTTTACAATTTAGTGTGGAAGAAAATGCCGCTCAAAATCTAAAATATTTTTGGGGTGTTTTTTGTTTGTTTGTTTGTTTTTTTTAAAATCATTTTTATTTGTTCTTGATAAATTTCACCCCTTTTATTTGAACTTTGACATCACATCAGTCAGCGTTGCGTCAAAACCCAACTTTCAGAAGTTATATAATATTTTATGAGAGCGGCCTTCAAAGCCAATCTGTCCTGGAGAAGAGCTTTGATCATTTCCTATTGCGAAGGCTTTATTATTTAAATTATTTGTTATTAGTTAGACTGACCACTCATGACAATATAGCTGGGGATGTAATGTAGGTTTTTTAGTTAGCATTTTTTTTTTAAAAATGAATTGATAACAATGACCTATGATCAAAGTACAGTGGTACCTTGAGATACGAATGCTTCAAGCCACGAAAAATCCCAGATACGAATGGCCAAGAAATGTTTATTCCAATATATGAAAAATAAAAAGCAAGATACGAAAAACACGCAGCTGACAACACTAGGAATCCCATAACTGCATTCAACGCGTCACCAATAGTTCTTGCTGCGTTCAATGACATTCAGATCAACATTTGCTACGAGTAAAAAAAAAAAAAAAAAAGTATGTAAAGATAAGACAGGAAGATTTTGGTGGAAAGGAGGCAAAGCAATTGAAAGGTACAACAGAAAATTAGAAAGCGCATAAATATTTTTTTTAAAAATAAAACATAGTCTATAAGTTTTAGTGTTTTGTTTGTTTTATGTATAGTTAGTTGCACTGTATGTGTTTATTTAGCACTAATTCATGCAAAATGTGTACATAACGTATTATTTTCATTAAGTGTTAATTGGTTCTTACGTAATACCATAATGTTTTCTGCCATCCGATCTCCTCCCCTACCACTATAACCTTCTCCGACATTTCGACACTTCACGTCAATCGAAAGGTACATTTGTATAGGTATTATTTTTCATTTATTTTATTCTGTTGCAATTGTTTTCTTTTTGTTTATTTGATTTATAATGTGTCCTTTTAAGGATTTAGGGATCCTATGTTGTTGTTTTTCAATAGTTGTCCTTGACATTTTCAATTTTTATTGCTATTTCTGTGTGGATTTGATCTCATTAAGTATTTTACATGAAAAGCTTAGTTCAAGCTACGAAAAAATCTATATAAAAAAGCTACGCCTGTATCTCGAAGTACCACTGTATTCAGTTTCAACCTATATGGGAAATAACTCAGAAAATTAGTTTACTCTATGTGTCATATCTGAGTATTCCTTCCTATTTTAAAGAAATACACCACATCTCTTGTTGATTTTGAACTGTTTTATAAATACCATTGAAATCATATAAATTATAAATGTTTTCGATAATAATCTAATCTGTTAATATTTGTGAATCAAATGCATAATTTGTAGCCTGTGAAAGGATGTTGGTGCTTGGAAATTTTATTTGAGTAAGGTATTTAGTTTAATCTATTTTAAGTTACAATTATGCGTGCCTATGCCAAAAGCATGTTCTCAATCTTTAAGTGAAAGACGCCTAAGATGGCTAGGACATGTAAAAAGAATGAGTCCTGGTCGCATCCCCAAGGATCTCCTGTATGGAGAACTGGCATTGGGAAAGAGGAAGATAGGTCACCCACGTCTGTCATTTAAAAATGTCAGCAAAAGGGACATGAAAGCAGCCAGAACTCGTGCAAGCGACTTGGAGTGTACGGCAGAAGACCGATCTACGTGGTGCACAGTTGTAAGAGATGGCGTCTTAGTAGCCGAGGAGCGAAGGATGGAGGAGGCTATAAACAGAAGAGCTAGGAGAAAGGCCAAAACATTTGGAAGCACAAAACTCGTGTGTAAAAGCTGTCTTAAAGACTGTCACAGTCGCAAGAGGAAATGCAACTCAGACCAACGGTGACGCACCAAAGTCTTGCGAGACGGAAGGATGCCGATTCGAATTTGAAGATAAAGAAAACATAATAGACTTTTTATTTTAGTCAATAAAACGACGTTATTGTGAATTTAACAATATGCCTTGTGTTGCTTACTGGGGCAAGGATTTTTTTTTTTGCACTCGATGAAATCAAGATGTAAACTTTTTCCTGAAATTAATATCTACCATGACTATAAGTGAAAGTGCGCGACAGCCGGAAGACATTTCTTTTTCGAGTGGAAGAAAATTGCACTTATCCTATGTATTGTGGTGGATTCTTTTACTAAAGATTTTGTATATGAAAGTTCCTAAAAAATGTTTCTTGTTGCTTTTCATTCAGGGAAATTGTTAAATTTGTTAAAAGTACCTTTAATTTGATGTATAATGTTTGATATATTGATTTATACAATTTTTAAAAAATTTGACGAGGAGATATTTTTAAATCCTTATATTGACTTGACCGTCTTGTCTGTCGTGGTCCCGCCCACGGAAAAACAAAAGTAAACAAATCACCCACTTCCCTGTATCATATCCGAAATAGCACTTCGAGCTGAAATTTTGCTTATAGACTTTTGTTAACTAACAATGCGTTCTATAAAAATTTCAGATCGATTGAATGTACTGTAATTATTTTCTTCTTTTTTAGTCCACTTATGAAAACGTGGTTTTTATTTATTACCTGTATTTTGAACATGACTTCGCAACATGGCTGTAACCTTTGTTTCTCAACATAGGGATAACTTCGGCGACAAGCTCTCCGTTGTTATCAGTAACGGAAAAGTGGTCATACACTCTCCTCAACAATACGATCAATACATGAATACTTCAGAAGTATATGCTGGTGAGGCAGAAATTATCGCGATGTCCGAAATACTTCCCAAATATATCATCACTTACTACCGAGAACGTCATCGAGCTTACAATCCTGGTCAACATATATCTATATACCTGCTTTTTAGCGGTCTTTCCGATCATGGCCATTACGAAATTCACTTGCCTCTCACACGTGATGACATAAATTTCACAGCTCCCTTGTCACGCTGATGTGACATCACCTTGCCACTATCCTGATTAACATGTACAACCGCATTTCAAAACATACTCTAATGAACGAACGGATTCCGCAGAAGAACTTCAATCCACCATCTGTATATAATATAATATAACCAGAACAAGCACAAGACGAATGAAAATAAGCTTGAAGAATGACCCTCGCCAGGGTCGGCCAATCACAGTTCGTTTGGTAAGCTAGGGTAGTGCAGGGTGGAGTGTGGCAAGTAGCTAACCGCAGTGCACATGTTTCGAGACTAACAAAGCGTCGGCATTCCCCCCAGGTTCTTCCGCGTTTTTCTGATTTCTTCGTGATGTAGTTTGTGTCTGTTCTCCCCCCGCCCTTTTTTCTTTACACTGTCTATGAGCAAATCTGTGCATGGCTTATGCTACGCCGCGGGTCGCATCTAGTTATTGTTTATTTAGACGTGGATACGTAAACAAAAAAGGTTTTTCTTTATTATTTTTTTAATAGCAGAACGAATTTGTTGTGTTACGTCACAAGATTTGCGAGCCAATGAATTACCGCGACTTAACCGATGTCGTGAAATAATGAATCTATTTGATCTATTAAATTTTGAATTTTCAATCTATATTTTCTGTATACATGTGTTTGTTAAATATTACATTTCTTCTGCACTGCCAAATGTGCTGTCTATCTTCTGCCATCAGTCGTAAGCTGATGACATGGTGGATTGTGTTGTGGGAGTTGGGGAATGTGTTCAAGGCAATCGCTTTATCTGTATTTACTGGGTAAATCGTTCCCGCTTTTAATAGTAGTGTTAGTATAGTTTACGTTTGTTGTATTGCTTTGCATTCCATAAACAGTTGTCTCTCTGTCTCTATTATTAAATATTTACAGAGAGGGCATCTTGGTCTCTGGAGTGTTCGAGCCTTTCTGGAGTTGCCGTCCTATTATAAATCAGGTGAAGTTATTTCTCTAGCCCTCGGTTCTATTTCTTTAATGTTGAAGTTTTTGAAGGTGTCCTTTATTTCGGTTATACTGAATTGTCACTTCCAATTGATTCGCCCAAGATGATAGGTTTTATTTCGTTCCCTCAGGTAGTTGTAAACTTCTTTGTTTGTTTTATTGACTAACGTCTTAATTTTCTTAATTAAGGCGCCTAAGTATGCCTGGTAAAAATAGGGGAGTTTCGTCCCCAGGTTATATGGTGTGTTATTGTTGATAGGAGTCAGTCGCGTCAGTCTGAACCCTATACTATATAGTAATGTGTTAGGAGTATTCATTGTGATCTTTAAAGGCCTGTCCTAAAATTAAATCCTCATAGCTTCTATTTTTGTATCTACATCCTGTAGATTTATTCCCCCCTTCTAATTTAGTCTGAATTAAAGTTGATTTCTAATGTTCCATTTAGGATTCTTAAAGATAAATCTCCTAATCATTTGGTTAATTGTATTTAGGGTATGTGGCTTATGTGGAAGAGTGTTAAAAATGTTCCCTACGTAAATTCATGTTGGTATTATTAAAGAATTTACTAGTGTACTTGCTCCCGAATATTGTTTTGGTTGCGTATTTATATAGTGTGATGATTTTGTTAACGAATTTCACTGTTCCTTTGTGTGTTTCCCATAGGTTGTTTGTGAATGTTAATCCGTATATTAGTAGTTCCTTCTTTCCTTCCAAGTCAAGGGGACAGTCGTCCTTATTCTTGAGTTTTCCTATTCCCAAAATTTCCGATGTCTTGATGTTTATTTTCGTTCCGCTTGCTAATTCGAATTCCTCGAAAGTTTCCACAATTCTTTTGATCGATTTGTTGTTTTTTAGAAAGAATATAGTGTCATCGGCGTACCCTTATAATTTTCTTTCTCCACTCTTAGGTAGGTGAATTCCTCTTATGGTGTTATCTAACCTAATTTTTTCGAACACCGGCTCCTCTATCAAATATTTAATTTATATTAGAAGTAGAAGATACTTTTGCTTGAAAATGCCCCGTTTTTTTTTTTTTTAAATAAATTTTATTGTATTTATTTAATTTTTACTTTATTTTATTCTTTTTTTTAAAAGTCGAAAAATTTGATTTTTAGGGCGTTTTCCACAAAATTTGAAAAAAAGGCAACTTTTCTGTTTATGCAGATAATTTTTTTCATCTATACACTATACAGTGGAACCTTGGTATACACTATACACCCTTAATCAGTTCCAGACCATTGGGCGTTTACAAAAGATGGCGCATAACAAACATATTTTTTTTACTATAAGATGTAGAGGGGAGATAATCAATCCTTTCCCCATGGGAGAAAATCATTTGTTATTTAAATATTTATATATTTATTGACGTGGTTGTATAAAATAATTTAAGCACTGCTTAATACTAAATACATTCATGAAAAGAACTTAAACAAATTTCTTTTCTGTTTTCCTGTTAACCAGACCAAAACAATTTTTCAACATGCTCTAATGAACCTAGATCTTTGTTTTTGTAATCGATTTCACCTCATTTGCCCATTTAATAGAGTTTTTGTTTTTCAAAATCATAGAAATCGTCATTCTTGGCAAGCTTCGTTAAGTCCTGGTCAAACACGCAAATTTCATATTATAAAACAATCTACTTTTTCAACTCCATTGTGATCCTAACCTTGTTTTTTCGTTGCTTTGCTCCTCTCATTAACTTTCTTTGAACCCATGACAAGTGAATTTACTATTTAAAAAATTGTTTAACTACCAGAGCAACATAAAATCACGTGACAATTTAGAGTTATAAGCGAATCGTTCACTGACTTGTAGCAACCGCCATACTCACATTCTTGAGTATTGCGGGGTTTGCTGTATCTACGTATCTTTGGTCTCATTGGGGCTGTCTATAAATGACGTCACGCCTCTAGGGGTGAGGGGGGTCACACATTTGTGATGATATTTGACGAGGGGGGATTTACAGAGCTGTGACGTGCTACTTTAAATAAAAATAATTCCACTTCATTATTGGATTGCTTACAATTTATTTAATGTTTAGTAAGCCTCCTCGCGGGTTACACTATAAGAGCGATTCCTTAAACTTAATACATGTACAATGTACATACTTAATTGACAATTTAAGTCACTTGAAACCTGCTCATTTTCAAATAAGAAATACGGCTCTTATTGGGGGTTGGGGAAAGGGCGAGAATTTTTGAAGTCATATTTGAGGGGGGGGGGCTGAATATTTTTATTTGACTGCTCAATAAAAAGTTTGTGTAATAGGGGATAAAAACCCAATTAAAGGAGCTTTACGAACCCGCAGCTCCATTAGATTTCAACTTCATTCCTAACCTCATTAAAAAAAACAAATGAGGCATTTAAGAGTTTGTTGAGAACATATTTTAAAAATTTATAATAATTGTACAGAATGTATCATATAATTATAAACTTAAATATCTTTTTTAAAGAACACTGTACCTCATTGGTTTGGCATTGAAATGAATGAGTTTAATTTAATTAATTTTTTCCCAATCAAACAGACTTGCACACTCACAGTGGCGTTGGGTCGGGGTTCCAGCTCCAGTTAGAATTTTCTCCGAGGGCGCCGACAATTCATGCCACGAATTTGAACATACACCATTAAAAGTAGCCACGATATTTAGTTTACAACATTTTATCATTTCCTTACTTTTTTTACTTTATACATGCTCTGTTGTTTATTGCAGTGTAAGAAAATTGTTCTTGGAGATAAATTTAGTGCATATATATACACACACTCACCTACACACAACTCAAGCACAGCCAATTTTCCGGTATTGAATATGAGGCAAGGCTTTGTTGTGTCTAGCGCAACTAAGATTAAGGCTTAAACTGCTTTTTTACTACATGTTTTCTATAATATTTTAAATCTTCTTATTTAACAAAAAAAATTGGACCTTAATTTAACCCACAGTTGGCATAATAACAATCCACGAGTCTTCGCTCTCAGTACCGCGGTCTTCAGAGCTCCCGGAGTGATTAGCTTCGTGGCCAATCTTGCTCTCCGCATAGCTCGGGCATTTTGAGCTCGTCCTTGTGCACGAGCACGAACTACAGCCCTCAGACGCCCGGGGTGACTGCTGGTTTCTGTAGCTAGAGTCGTCGATGTACATAATCTCGGACAGGTCGATGGTCAGCGTGCTTCCCAGCATATGATGAGAGCTCTGCACGCACTTGGACGCGTTCACGTCCTTCTCTCGCAGCCTGTTCCGTTCGTGTTTGGAGAGGCGCTTTACTGGTGCTTTTTTCTTCGGCGTGCTTTTCGGAGTCTCCCGCGTGTTCACCGCTGTGTCGTTGTCCGATGAGACAGACCCGCTCGATGCAGACATGAAGACGCTGCTCTGGCCGTCCGACAGTGGGTAGCCATCACTGTTTAATGGAGACCAAATCTTCTGTTCCTGTCCGTTTTCTGAATCGGAGCTGCTCTCCCTGCTCCCTGTGATGAGCGCCTTGATATGGGCAATGACCCCCTTGACGTTCTGGCTTTTTTCAAAGTGTGGGGTGCCCGACCTGAATGTGTCTATAGTTTCGGGGGAATACGCGTTTCTCTGCGGATCATCTGACATCTGCCCGACGGAGCTGCTGCTCTCACCCATCTGAGCGTTGGCTGAAGCGTTGTTCTGCTTGCCGACCAAACATATCCTCGACACGGCGGTTTTGAAGGACTTGCTGCATGAACTAGACTTGGTTACGAGATTGAGGTTCGAAACCACGGCTAAGTTTTTACGCCTAAGCCTTGGCGACGGGTTTAAGTTGTTTCTTACTTCTAGTTTAGGGCCTTCGTCTGGGGGTAGGTGACTTCTGAGGAGCGTTTATAAAATATGATTTATCATTGTTAAGTGTACGAAGAATTGTTGATGAGATATATTTCCAGAAAGAAAAATCATTAAAATAGTTGCCTTATGTATTATTCCACAATATGTATTTCTATCTCAGTTGTATGTAGCCCTGTTCTATTAAGTCTTTTTTTAAAGCTACACTCATATTTCTCTCTATCTCTCTCTTTCTCTCTCTCTCTAACTCTCTCTTTCTATCTTTCTCTTTTACACTTCGACACAATCACTTTCGAATAGTGTCTTCCCTTCTCTCCCACACACACACACAGAGACACACATTCTCTCTCATTCTCTTTATGTGTGTGTGACTAACACCCAATTACACTCTCACAATAGCTTTCTAGCTCTCAGACTCTCACAATTTTTTGTATCTATCTCCCCCTCCCTCCCACACACAAACACACAGAGATGGGGAGAGAGAGAGAGAGTGTGTGTGTGTCTAGAGGAAGAACGAGGATGTTATGTCTTCAGTTGTGGTAAGGAGCAAGTTACCTCGTGTTCACATTACGTCCTACAACACTGAGCTCAGATTCAAGTTTCTGGATGCGAGCTTGGAGTTCTCCGAATTCCTTTGCACGGACCTGCGCCACAGATCTTGGGAGGACAACATTCTAACGATGGACAATTCAAATGATCATTAAAAAAACATGATGACATTGGAAGTTGAATTTGAAGTGTTTATCACATACTTTGGCCTAAGTTTGTTTGCATATTCTTTATTTAAGATTCTAATTTCAAAGTGTCGCGTTCGCGTTCTGAGAGCAACTTCTACCATCTAAATATTTTGCTGTTATGGCGCATCCCAATTAATAGATTCCCGCAAACTTTGAACGTATCGAACTGCAGCATCGTGTAGTGTTGTGGTGTTCAACTAAATCTAATTTCAGTGTAATTGTACTCCTATAAATACATTTTTTTAAACTTATTTTTTTAACATTAAAAAATGAGAACATTTAACTATATTTCTAGCTGAAGCGTATTAATTCAACCATACACATTAATCATGGTGACCTGTTTGATTTATTTCCATGTGTTAGAAAAAACTAAAGGAAGCCGAGGATTCCGGTCAAGTACGCTCTAAATGTACATGTGTTAACATATAAACTTAAACTAAAGCCTGCAGGATATCCCGTCAAAGACTCGTGAGTCTAGAGTCTAGGTTATCAACTAACAGAAAAACGATGACTGTGAGACTTATCACTTGTACAAAGTGTAACTATGTCTAGTCTACCCACCTCGTACAAAGTGTAACTATGTCTAGTCTAGCCAGCTTGTACAAAGTGTTACTATGTCTAGTCTACCCACCTCGTACAAAGTGTTACTATGTCTAGTCTACCCAGCTTGCACAAAGTGTTACTATGTCTAGTCTACCCACCTCGTACAAAGTGTTACTATGTCTAGTCTAGCCAGCTTGTACAAAGTGTTACTATGTCTAGTCTACCCACCAAGTACAAAGTGTAACTATGTCTAGTCTACCCACCTTGTACAAAGTGTTACTATGTCTAGTCTACCCAACTTGTACAAAGTGTTACTATGTCTAGTCTACCCACCTTGTACAAAGTGTTACTATGTCTAGTCTACCCAGCTTGTACAAAGTGTAACTATGTCTAGTCTACCCACCTCGTACAAAGTGTTACTATGTCTAGTCTACCCACCTCGTACAAAGTGTTACTATGTCTAGTCTACCCACCTCGTACAAAGTGTTACTATGTCTAGTCTATCCAGCTTGTACAAAGTGTTACTATGTCTAGTCTACCCAGCTTGCACAAAGTGTTACTATGTCTAGTCTACCCACCATGTACAAAGTGTAACTATGTCTAGTCTATCCAGCTTGTACAAAGTGTTACTATGTCTAGTCTACCCAGCTTGCACAAAGTGTTACTATGTCTAGTCTACCCACCATGTACAAAGTGTAACTATGTCTAGTCTACCCAGCTTGTACAAAGTGTTACTATGTCTAGTCTACCCAGCTTGCACAAAGTGTTAATATGTCTAGTCTACCCACCAAGTACAAAGTGTAACTATGTCTAGTCTACCCAGCTTGCACAAAGTGTTACTATGTCTAGTCTACCCACCATGTACAAAGTGTAACTATGTCTAGTCTACCCAGCTTGTACAAAGTGTTACTATGTCTAATCTACCCACCTTGTACAAAGTGTAACTATGTCTAGTCTACCCAGCTTGTACAAAGTGTAACTATGTCTAGTCTACCCACCTTGTACAAAGTGTTACTATGTCTAGTCTACCCAGCTTGTACAAAGTGTTACTATGTCTAGTCTACCCAGCTTGTACAAAGTGTTACTATGTCTAGTCTACCCACCTTGTACAAAGTGTTATTATGTCTAGTCTACCCAGCTTGTACAAAGTGTAACTATGTCTAGTCTACCCAGCTTGTACAAAGTGTTACTATGTCTAGTCTACCCAGCTTGTACAAAGTGTAACCATGTCTAGTCTACCCAGCTTGTACAAAGTGTAACTATGTCTAGTCTACCCAGCTTGTACAAAGTGTTATTATGTCTAGTCTACCCAGCTTGTACAAAGTGGTACTATGTCTAGTCTACCAAACTTGTACAAAGTGTAACTATGTCTAGTCTACCCAGCTTGTACAAAGTGTAACTATGTCTAGTCTACCCAGCTTGTACAAAGTGGTACTATGTCTAGTCTACCAAACTTGTACAAAGTGTGACTATGTCTAGTCTACACAGCTTGTACAAAGTGTAACTATGTCTAGTCTACCCACCTTGTACAAAGTGTAACTATGTCTTGTCTACCCAGCTTGTACAAAGTGTAACTATGTCTAGTCTACCCACCTTGTACAAAGTGTAACTATGTCTAGTCTACCCACCTTGTACAAAGTGTAACTATGTCTAGTCTACCCAGCTTGTACAAAGTGTAACTATGTCTAGTCTACCCAGCTTGTACAAAGTGTTACTATGTCTAGTATTAACTAGTATATGTAACGATTGAAAATAATGAAGTAGACATTGTTGAATACTTAAAATATTTCATTGAAGTAAAAGTGAAACTGCTTACATTTCTGAAATGATTTTTAATAAATGACAATATTTAAATAATGGTCTGCAGAGGTCCATCGTGTTTTATACTTCTTCTTAATGGCTGGAAAGTATACATACGTTTAAAAAAGACGCAAATACATAAAATCTTACTGTCAAATCTTTCTCCAACAGTTCATTAAATCTAAACTGTTTACATGATAATCCAGCTGAAATGAATGATCTATTTTACTACTCTAGGAAGATGTTATGCATTTTTATGTACGCACCGTTTGGAATATCTAATTACTTTACAAGTAAGGCTTCAGGATACGAAATAGTGAATATACTATAGAGCCATTTTGAGATTATTTGAAAGCTATAGAAAAACTGACAGAGGCAGAAAGAAAAAGCTCATGAGACCAAAAGACGCAGGAACTTTGCTAGTCAAAATAAAATCTTTTTATTTTCAAAGCTATGTCGAAGAATCCCAAAATAATTTATAAATGTATGGTGCTAGGAAAAATTAATGGAATACTTAAATGTTGCTTTGACATTTCATAACATTTTAAGTGGAGACCTCATCCTTTTAATCGAATCTTCAATTAAAAGTACCAGACAGCAAATTTTATGTGATCCAAAATATGTTTCCATGTTATTTAGAAAAACAGTTGAGAAGAATGTTCTGATAATCATAACATGAGATTACTGTGGAAATTCATGTGAGATTTTGGCAGGTATGTAGAATTTAGAAAACATAAACCATTTTCGTGCACTATGCAATCTGCTGGACTTTGAAATGTTGCCTTTAAATTAGAGTATTCAAATGACATCGTCAATCAAAGACTATTTTATCCCAGGGATAAAAAAGAAAGGAATTAATGAATTAAAAACCACTTGGACTTGATTTATAAAAGTTTATTAAGATATTAAGGTTTGAAGTTACCTTGCCTAAAATAATATAAATAATTTGAGCATTGCTTACAATAGTCTTAAGCAATGAAAGGTCTTAGAATATGTCCTCCAAAATTAAGTAAATGAAAAGTTGATAACAATCAATAACGATTACGGCAAAATGTTCTATCTATTGCTATTTCAATTTTGGCTATTGAGCATGGCAAGGCTGAAAATGTTGATACATGAAAGATTGTGCCATCAGAAAAATACACAGAAAATTTTAATTTTATTAATGAAATAAAGTTTTTCTTTTTATCTTTTTTACAGAGTCATTATTACTTTCATATAAAAACTATCTTCACTTTACAACGTTAATTTATTTTTGGGGGGTGGGGGGCGGCAAATTTTAGTTCTGCCACGGGTGGCACATAACCACACTACGCCGCTGATGTCACATTGACCCACTAGACAAAGTGACACATTGACCCACCTGACAAAGTGACTCATTGACCCACCTGACAAAGTGACACATTGACCCACCTGACAAAGTGACACATTGACCCACCTGACAAAGTGACTCATTGACCCACCTGACAAAGTGACACATTGACCCACCAGTCAGAGTGACACATTGATCCACCAGTCAGAGTGACACATTGACCCACCTGACAAAGTGACACATTGACCCACCTGATAAAGTGACACATTGACCCACCTGACAAAGTGACACATTGACCCACCTGACAAAGTGACACATTGACCCACCTGTCAAAGTGACACATTGACCCACCTGAGAAAAGGACACAAAGACCCACCAAACTTACTGACTCACCTCTTCGAATAGCCTCTCTTGTTGCTCCTCCTTCTCTCTCAGATACTTGTCCAGCCTCTCAACCTGACTTGTTTTTAGCATCAACTCTTTCCTCAACTGACGAAGCTGGGAATTCTCTATCTCCATCATCTTTTTTAGAGGGGAATTACAACTTCACTATTACCAGGAGCGGAGAGACTAGCTTAGCCTTTTTATTAGGATACTTTTAACACGTTTAGGTACTTTGAAGCTTGTTTGTTTGTTTCTGTTTATTTGTTGTTTTTTCTGTGTAGATTATATTTGAAAAGGGGGGGGGGTAATATCGATGAGTGTGATTCGGGGCTCTGATAAAACAAATACGTTTATTTCTGGAATCATATCGCATCAGAAAATAAGGCCCATCCTTATATGTCGCATCAGTGGATAAAGCCCATCCTTATATGTCGCATCAGTGGATATGGCCCATCCTTACATATCGCATCAGTGGATAAGGCCCATCCGTAGTCTATGATTGCCTAAGTCCTAAGTGGATGGCCGGATGAGTATATCGGCTGATCCGCATATTGTCCAAAACCATAACTGACGTAGTAGGGGTGGAGAGGTTTATATGCTTTTTAGTTTATTTATTTTTTAACATCATAAACATTTGTAAAGCAGATTTCGCAATCACATTTATTTCAAAATTTAAATATGGATAAGAATTTTTCACAAAATCTTTGATCCTTGGAAAATTTTATGAAATACCTAACATATTAACATATTGTTTGAATTTTCATGTCAATATAAATAGTAATTTTCCACTTTTTAGCTCCTGAGCTTTAGGAGATTCTTGAAGTTACAAAGCCTACATTTTCAGTACAGTACACATCACGCTAAATGACGCACTAATTCCCGCGTACCGTTAAGGTTGTCCGTCTGTCCGAGCTCCCTTTCCCACCTCCCACCACGCAAAATATAAATTATCGTAACTCATGAGAGGAGATTCAGGCCATTTTCTTTTTCTTTTTACCTCCATCTTTAACTCGGCCTGTTGCCTTTTGTCCCTCTCCGAAGTGTTCTCCTCTTGAAGACGTTGTATAACTTTCTTCCTCAGTTCTATCTCGGCTGTCAACAGCTCCTTCTCATTTTCAAGTTCTTTGAGGCGAAGCCTGACTTCATCCAATCTGCTCAAAGCCTCTATAAGTTGCCTGAAAACGCGAAATGAACTTATTTTTTAAATCAAAGTAAGACAAGTATTTAAAAAATGTGATTTGTTAAGTTACTTTTTTTTTAAATATAAATTTTATTTATAATATAATACTTTTTAATTTAAAAATTTTATTTTTAAAAAATATTATTATTTTATCTATTTATTATTATTATTATTATTATTATTGAAGAAAGGATCGCATTTTTCTCGTTCTTTCTTTAAAAAAATTATAATAAATTACCCTAAATTATTTGTATCTTGTAATTAGTAATTACACCTTTGAAATTTTTCCGTGGAGCTTATGAAACTATCAGCTCTCGAACAGACGACTTCGGGTGCTGGGTTAGTTTTATCCTGGCCAGGAAGGACCTTCACCTCCTGCACGTTTGAGACAATGGTGTCTGGCGTGGTGCCGACGCTGCTTACAGACCGGAAAGGGGAGACGCCTGTAATGGGTTTCTTAAAATAGAAGGGTTCGGGGCTGGACTTAACCGCTTTGTCATCCGTGATTTTGAAGAGATGATGCTTCTGTACTTCTAGATCCAAATTGACGTTCGAGATCGACCCCTGGAATATTTCCATTAATACATTAACAGGTTTTAAAGAAGGGGGGGGGGGTTAAGATGGAGTCATCAATTTAAAAAAAAAACAATTTTTTAAAAAGCCTAATTTATTATAATATGGTTAGGTTTATCGCTCTTTGTCAGGTTACACAAAACGTTTCTTGTAGTATTCCTTGATTGATTATGTTCGAATTAGCGTAGTTTTGATAAGTTTAATCTCCCCTCCCGCAGATGCACAGAACTTTAAGTTAAAATATAGTGATGTATGAAAATGAAGCCTACCAGATCCAAGTCCTCCGACCAGGCCTCGTTGACTTTCCATACACCGTAGGCAATCACCGCCACAACGATGCTTGCAAACACGTGTCGCGTCAAAGGCTTCTGGGAGATGATCACCAAGGACTGGCAGACTTTCTTCACCATCATTCCCAACTCGGTCTCCCACAACTTTGAGTTGGGGACATTTTGGAAATAGGTGAAGACTGGAAACTGAAGGAGGGAGTCGAGTAACGTTACTGGACTTGTAACGATGGGGGGCTCAATGACTACAGGGGCGCTGGAAATGACTTCCGGATAGTTCTTCAATATTGTCTCCTCGAAAAGGGGATAGTTGGGTTCCATATTGCAGGTGGTTGCTGGAGCGAAACCGAAGAATTCCATGCAGTATAATGAGTATTATATAGACGTACAATGATGAGAGGATGCTTGCAATAAAAAAATAATCCCGAAAAGAGGTCAACAACCTAAGCGTACTTTTAGTTACCGTGCTTTTAGGGTGCCAGTATAAAACTAGCTACCCGTTCGCATGAAATGATACAGGCATTTTGGGCGTGCGATCGAATTCGCTCGCCCACATGCTTTAGCTTTGTAGTGTTGAAAGGGCACGATGGTTCATGGGCCCTTTGAAAACAAATCTTTACTTCTTATGGCCTAAAGGATAATAAGCACATTTTGATGACGTAGTATGCAATTAATGCTTGAGGTTTCCACGTTCATATTGGTGCGTTTCTGTGAGAAGGAGAATGTTTACATTCATAATTTGTAGTAGATTATTGGGATGAGATAGCAAGGCGGGAATGAGTGGAAATGACCACGTCAATGGGAGTCTTAAAAAAATTATAGCCTAAACAAGAGGGCGGAAAACTATTCTGACTTTTGTGTCAATTCCGGGATAAAGAAAGCACATAATAGCAAAATAAACAAGGTGCTCAAGAAAAGTTAGGATTGGAAGTTGGTCTCACCCTGCGCGGAAGCTAATGGTGTCATGCCTTCACAATTTACCCTATAGACCTCCGAGTATGCTAGTGATAAATAACGGGAACATACATAATTTTTTGTTGGTGTCACCCCTTGTGATGGTGTCACACGGTGCGGCCCNNCCCCCCCCCCCCCAATAGTGACGCCTCTGAGAGTACGGCATCATATTAAGGGTAGCTCGTCAGTTCCATTACATATGGAGAAAAAAAACGTCTTGAGTTCAACTTGAAGTAATCTGGAACATGTACGTTGAACCCGACCTTTGGGTATTGTAATTGCCATTACTGTTCAAGGAACGCATTGGCTTTTCTATGATAATGACATTTTAAATTTAATTGGACAACTCGTATTTTCAGTGCACGCACTTTTTAAATTGCTTCACAAGTACACACAATACTAGACAGGCTTTAACTAATCTTAAACAAGGAGCCTGCCGACTTCTGTCCTGAAATGGCGACTGAAAGTATACTACTGAGAAGTTCCAGAAAGGTAGAAGCAAAACTCTAGATTTATAACTCAGTCACTGTCCAAATCTAACTCTATAACTGTCCAAATCTAACTCTTTAACTGTCCAAACTCTTACTCTATAATTCCATCACTGTCCAAATCTAACTCTATACCTCAATCACTGTCCAAATCTAACTCTATAACTCAATCACTGTCCAAATCTAACTCTATACCTCAATCACTGTCCAAATCTAACTCTTTAACTGTCCAAACTCTTACTCTATAATTCCATCACTGTCCAAATCTAACTCTATTATACCTCAATCACTGTCCAAATCTAACTCTACAACTCACTGTCCAAACTCTTACTCTATAAAATAAAGTAATTCAATCACTGTCCAAACTCTTACTCTATGAAATAAAGTAATTCAATCACTGTCCAAACTCTTACTCTATAAAATAAAGTAATTCAATCACTGTCCAAACTCTATAACTCAATCACTGTCCAAACTCTTAATCTCTAATTCAATCACTGGCCAAACTCTAACCCTTACTCTATAATTCCATCACTGTCCAAACTGGGAGTCTTTGCCAGGAAAAAACTGATCTTAATAATAATTCAGCTCACTTTACTAAAATGTATTTCTTCTTTGTAATCCGGATGGGAAAATACTTGATTTAATTAAAATTAAGCTGGATGTTGTAAGTCTCAATCTAATAGATTTAAATAATAACAAATAATTGATAACTAAAGACCTGCTGTGCATGTGAACATGTAGGAAAGATGAGATACACTAAATGAATGGACCATTCTTTGGGCACAATGAAGGTTTAATATAAAACTCAGTCTTTTGTTCATCAATTTTAAGAAACCTCGCTGTACGATTGAGCATGGCAGACTATATGATTGTGTCAAAATTCTAAAAATTAATATGCAAAATTAAAAGATATAGTAATTAATTAAATAAATTTCAGAAATTCTTATTAGTATTAACAAGTTGAAATTTGAGTTCCCATGAAATCTATCTAGTTTTGCCTAACATGAAAAAAAGTTGGTTGACTGTATATGATAAAATGAGTTATAATTCTGCTGCATATCAATTCCCTGGTTAGTGAAAAAGCAACAGTAATGATTTGGTAAATGGAAAACATGTAAACAGGGTATGAGTTAGCCTGACAGGATGTAACAAAACAGCGTAGTCCTGTCAGGCAAACTCATACCTGTTTTCCATTTACTTATTTATAAACCTGATTGCAGTCTCACCCCCATTTTATTCAGTAATGACTTGGTACATTGAGGAGTACTGAGGACCAATCCAGAATGCTCTTAAATTATAAATATGATTAACTACAGTTAAGGAATTGGAAGTAACAAAGCATATACTTTGTGACATACTTTAACTTTATTTCATGACATATACATATGAAACAATACATTCCTTATTTGTTAACATTAACATGTATTTAGTTACATGAAAATACTTTACACAGCAGAATAAAAACTGTTTCCTTGAACACAAGTCACTAAAATAATTCATTTTGTTACACTTTATTAACATTATATTCAAATGACATGGTTGAAATTAAAATTTATTAACAATATAAATTAATCTATTAAAAGAAACATGACATTAAGCTAAAATAAAAAACTTTTTTTTAGAGTAAACATAACACATTGATGCAACCGAACCCCTTAAAATTAAAATGTGTCCAGCAGTTGATTATTTATAATTTGTAGGCAACATTTATGATTCTTCAATAAATATATATTTTTTTAAATCTCCATTTTTGTGTGGTAGAAGGAAACTATGACTGTATGCAACCATGATAAAAGTTATCTCAAGAGGAAAGAAATGAACGTGATCTGGGATCAGGCATCAGCCCAAGTGTTGCTTTAGTCACACCTCGAGGTTTAGATGGCAATGATGATGAGCTTGAAAAGTTGGACATCTGTGCAGAAGTATCAACTGCATGTCTGTAATGGAACTGGTTTAAGCTTGCTCTGTGGAAAGAGTGACACAAATTTTGTAAATAGATCAGTATCAGTTGGAAACGTAAGATCTGATCTTTAGTTTGGAAGGTCACCTTTCTAATCTAACTAATGCTGAAGTAAGACCATTGACTGTACATACACTAAAAGCAGTGCTCTTCAGCAGAGGGCAAGATGATTTAAATGGCCCCCAGTGTCTTGACCAATGCATTTGATGTGTGTAATAAAAATACAAGAATATTATATTTTAGGGGGAAAAATATTTTCAATAGACATTCATTGCTTCAGTTTTGTGTTGACATAAAATCAATGATATTGTCTTCTATTTTTTACTTTTTCTATTGCTTCAATTGGCTGCAGGAAAAAGGCTGGGTTATGGGGTGGGTTGAGGAATGATCAGGTGATCACAGATAACAATTAATGGCCACAAGAAACTTTTCAGTGCAAAAAAATTAGGTGATATCTAGCTATTTGGTCATAATAAAGTGTGCTTGACCACAGCTATAGGAACAAAAATAGATGAAGAGAAAAAGTCCATTGAGAGACACCGTTTTGAGAAACAACTACTAATGACTTATATTAAATCTATAATCCTAATGAGCACATTATGCGAGAGAATAAATAACTATGTGCACAAGGTAAATATATATTAATAATATGGATAATTTTCAGAAGTATTAAAAACAATTGTTTGGCTTGGTTGTCAAAAAAGTTGACAGCACTGACAAAGAGAATCACTTGTGAATAAACAAAGACTTACTTGGCTGGTTTTTTGGGAGCCTTCTTCACTCCTTTGCTAGTACTCTTCTTGCTCTTAATTTTGTTTTTCTGAAAGCGAAATAAGGCCAAATTAAAGAAAATTAAAGAAGTCCCTATACTGTAAGATGTTATTTTAAATTATAACATCAATTTATGGGTGAATTGATAGAAAATCAAATACAGCTAAAATTTATCTAAGCTATTTAAAATTAATAAGAAATATAAACAGTGGTTTTAAGCTTTAAAGTTGTAATATAACCAGATAATTACCCCTTTTTTTGACCAATAAGACCTATTTCCCTTTCCACCACGTCCCTTTCCTTGAACACTAGAAGAAGTTTCTTCAAAGTAGTGGGAAGACCATCCATCAACAGTTTTCCCATTGTCATCAGATTTATCATCATCAAGAGCTGAAATAGAGGAATCAACATTTTCTGAAATATTACTTTCATTAATTTTATAAACTTACAAATTTTATAAAGCAATGATTTAAATGTAAAATTTACAGAATTTTAAAAATTTTATCTCTTGAACTAGGCTAATTGTAAACAACTTAGTATCCAAAAATTTGGTTAAAATTAATTTACATAATGCATCTTTAATTTTGATGGTTTAAGATAGATTTTTTAGTTTAATATTATTCAAAAGTTTACTCAGACCTGCTAGTTCCATACTGTATTTGAGAGTTATTTCCAGTAACTTGTGAGCCTGATACTTGTCTATGATTGTGGCATTGAAATGGTCTATTTGCTCAATCATCTCCTCTTTAGTGATAGGCGTGCAGTGAGCGAGTTGTTTCAGAGCACTTTCAGGGAAAATAACAGCGTAGTTCTTAACATTATGCTCAGCAGCTGTGAAAAATAAAAGTGAGAAATTCAATTTAACATGACCGTAATTATAGCAGATTAAGATAAGGGTAAAAATCACCAAAATGGTATTTTCAAGTATTTTTTTTTTAAGTTGGAGGAGAATATACAAGATGATCAAAATTAATATTCATATTATTTTTTTAATATTTATAAGAGAAATTCAAAAATCAGACCAGAGCACATCCATGCTTTTAATTCCTCTGATCCACATCGACCAAAAATTACAAAGAAAAATGCAAAAGATATCAGATAAAATAAACTGACCTATTTCCTTTGCCTTTGCTCTGAGTTCTGTCAAACATTCCATTTCAAGTTTCTCTCTGCTATTCTTTGGCTCAACTCCAACCTTTAATAAATCAACATGTCGCCTACCACCTTGTATTGGTAGCTCCACCTGTATGTAGGCAAAGTAATTACATTACAAATACAAGAGAGATTTTGGTAAAAATCTCAGTTTAGTTGATAGGCAGGAAATTAATTTTAAAATATCAATAGTTCACTTAATTGAACTCATTGGAATTTAAAATATATAAACTAGTTTATTAGAATGTGGGACGTGGTGGCCGAGAGGTAGCGCTCTCGACTGTCATACTGATGGTCACGAGTTCAAATCCACACGAAAGTGAGGATTTGTTCTCGGGGCCTGAGGAGTCCCCGAGTCACCCAGCTCCGAATGGGTACCTAACTAGATAATAGTTAGGCGGCTGGGGTAATGCGTGGAACCCCTATAGCCGTGGCCTGTGACCGCTGCATCACTTGCCAACAGATCATCTTTCATGGTCTGTGGACGCAATTATCTTCTGCATAGAAGGAGCGTCTGTATATCTAAGATATAAGATATAAGAATTGATTTATTTGGATGCAATAAAAATTAATCTTCAAAATATGACAGTAATACTAACCTTAAGTTTACTCTGCATCAAATCTATAGCTTTTGGTCCCAATTTAACATAGCAAACTGCATGGTCTTGGGCAGTAATAAGGAGGTCTTCTTTCAAAATTCCTTCAATAACAAGCTTACGACAAAGCCTCTCAACATCATTTCGTGCCCAGTCCTTACCACGACCATGCAGTGATAATTTAGAATGACCCAAGCTCTGAATTTTTGTATTATTGGAGCCTAAAACAAGAAACAAAAAGTTAGAATAAATTCAACATTACATTAGAGTCATTCCAGCACAAGTTTGTGTGTAATTCAATCTCTATCACAAAAAACTTCAAGGGCCATAATCAAATGCATTTATCATAATATTCACCTTTGAACACTTCTACCAAGTGAATAAGAGTGTAATTTGCACGACCAGATGAATTGAGTTCTTTGACACACTTCACTATTTCTTTAGCATCAGTTGTCACATCTCGAAGACTGAAGGAATCCTAGATATTAAAAATGTTACATTAATATCATAATAATAATAATGCCCAGGCAGTTTCAAATGGACTAAATATTTTAAAAGATCAGAAAGGGGTTAAAATCTTTTTAGCTATGATGCAACAAGAAATGTTAACACTTCATTCACTTGCCTTAATTTCACAATTGTCACACAGCGCACCTCTTACAGTTGAGCACATGTTTCTATCAAAGCTGCATTCTCCAAAATATTGGAGGATTTGGCATCTACGGCAGTCAGTAACATTTTCACAATAACTGACCATCCTAAATAAGTTGTCATTGTGCACACGCTTTGATTCAAAATTGGCATTTGGATCCACTGCAACAGAATAACGTAATTAATATCTTCAAGGCTCTATAATTCTACTTTAATGACATAAAGTGATACATCAAAAGACAAGAATATGGATTTGTCTTTTCACCAATTTGAGTTATGAGCTTGCTGAGATCCTAATTATTTTAGGATTTTTACCTTTCAAGTAAGTATCTTTCAGCTCCAACACTTTTCTTTATATTATTAACAAACTATCTTAATGATCAATTATTTTAAACTTGGTTGAAAGTGGTTTATTATTTATTTGATAAATTGTCAAAACTTGGAGAAAAACCAACTATTAAAACTTTTTTAAAGCCCCCCCCCCCATGTAAAAATATAGCATATCTTAAAATTTGCTTACTTTCTATAATTCTCCTAAGCCTTTTTACATCTTGATAAGTATATAGTAGTATGCAGTAAGAGAGAATTCCATCTCTGCCTGCACGTCCAGCTTCCTGATAATATCCCTCAACAGATTTGGGCAATGAATAATGTATCACAAATCTGACATCTGCTTTATCTATGCCCATCCCAAAGGCTATAGTGGCACAAATCACCTGTATAAATATATTAAAATATATTCACATTATATATTAGCTTTAATTTTCCTTTAGATCCTGAGTTCAACCAGGTTAAAATATATAGGTTAATTTTATCAAATTCGTTTTTGACAGCTAAAAAAAACAGCAGACCATAGAAATATAGTATCACTTTAAAAGACCCTGATGACATTTAAGAACTACTGACACGTTCATTTTTTTGTTTTAAAACAATTGTAAGCCTAAATTACCTTGCAGCGTTCATCATTTAACCATCTTTCCTGTACTTTTGACCTTTTAGCATCATCCAAGCCAGCATGGTAAGGCTCAGCCAGAACTCCAGCATTTTTCAAATCAGAGGCTAGCTTATCACATTCATTTCTGAAAAAGAAAGAAAACTCAAGTTAATTTACACCCATGGCCCCCCCCCCCCCCCCCCCAAAAAAAAAAAAAAAAATTATTTTTTAAAAAAATCACTCATTAAGGAAATCAAATTTATTTCTGTACATTCAAAAAAATTTAAGCTTTAAAAGCGAATGAATATATTACAATAAAAATATTTTATTACCTGGATAAACAGTAAACAATACCACTGTCTTTGCTAAATCTAGTTTTGATCATTTCAATGACATCAGATGTTGCATTAGAGGGTTTTTTATTCAGGACACTGTACTTTAGATTTGGTCGATTAAAACTTTGCATAAACCTGATTTTATGAAAATTAAATTATTAGTAATATGAATGATATACAAATATACATAACAAACCCTTTACAAAAATGAATTTGAAACAAGAATCATTTTCAAATTAAAAATAAAAGGGAAAATTATTTTTGATTACAATCCTAAAAGTTACCATTTTGGGTTGGCCATGCCAAGTTGATGAATGATGTCTTTACGGACACGTGGTGTTGCTGTGGCCGTTAGGGCCATCATAGGAACTCCTGGGAATCTCTGGCGCAACAAATTTAATTTTTTGTAATCAGGTCGAAAGTCATGACCCCACTAGAAAAAAAGAAAAACCATTAATGTTATGAAATATTTCATTGAATCATTTTTTTAAAATAATTTTTTTACCATTAACAATAACTCTTCCAAAAAACAAGCTCCATCAACTTACCTGACTGACACAGTGAGCCTCATCAATGACAAAACGATTCAGAAGTTGACGTCTGTACAAATTATCCAAGCAGTTGAGAAGCTTTTCACTAGCTGAAAGCTGAAAATATTTTTTAATATGCAATCTGCCAAGGTTTAAATGAACCGACTAACTACAACCCAAAAAAATGTCAAGTACCACTTTAATAAGCTGTACACATAAACTATTTGATAAATAAATGAGAAAAAGGAAGTCACAAGTCACCTCTAAAGAAATCAAAACTTAGCACAATACCTTTTCTGGGGTTACATACAACAATTTATAAGCAGGACTCCTTTGGTAAAGGCCACTGTAAACTGACTGACTTTGACCTGAATCTGCTTCTGATGATAGATAAGCTGCTGGTATCTGGTTAAATTAAATATGAAATAAATCTTAAGAACTTTTAAGTGTATATCCAATATGTAAAACATAATTAAAGAAACTGAATCTAAAAACATTTGTTTGCCTATAAATTAATGTTACATACATCTAGTGACAAAAGCCTTTGTGTCTGGTCTTGAATAAGAGCTTTCAGAGGTGAGATTATAATAGACACACCATTTGTAACTATGGCAGGAAGCTGGTAACAGAGACTTTTCCCACCACCTAAAAGAATGAATATTTTATTAGTGGTTAACAGATAGGGAAAAGAACTAGAACTGTTTATTTTTCAATACCTCATACTGCTTTCAAAATTTTGCTAGCTTTCATTGTTCTATACTTCTATTGCTTTAAGGCTATAAAAAATGAAATTATGGAGCAGGTAAAAAAATTTTTTTTTTAAAATCTCAGTCTTAAATATTATGAAATAAGAAAAGGAAACTGAAAAATAAAAAAACAATTTAGGGAAAAAATTAGAATTTTGGGATTTTGTATTTACACTTTTGTCAAGTTTTCATATGGATAAATAAATAAAACAACTATAATGAGCAAAATATTTCAGGTTATAATACAGACTTCCCGGAAAAATATAAAATTCCAGGACATTTTTAAAATTATATTATAATTAGGGGTATACTGAGTATGATTTTTGCCAAGTACAAAGTAGTGTCAGCTATATTCTGCGGATACTGAGCACTTGAAAAAGTATTAACCTGTACCAAATTTCAGTTTCAGCAAAATTTTACTTCATAAATCCGGCGGGCCAGTTTTGCGATATATATATAAATACAATAGCTCCGGAAAATTATGAAATTTTTACAAATCTGGCTCAGGATTCAGCCGGATTTTACTTCGTAAATCCAGCTCTGGCAGGATTTCAAAAATCTGAATCCACTACACCCTTACTGTTAACCTACATTTTGTGACCTCCATTCAACTGTGTGCGTCACAATGTTTTCTCTCATTTTAAAAATGTTTTTATTTTCAGGATCTATGCTATAAATAAAATTGTTATTTCTTTATTTTATTTTAAAAATATACTTTATTAACAACTCATTTAACTTTTGAAAAACAGTCAAATTTAACTTTAAAAGAAGTTTCTGATGTGTTAACAAGTTCTACATTATGACCTATATATGACTAATGACGAAGCGAACTCTTCTCTATAAAAAAAGTACAAATACAATTAGGAACTCCTTTTTTCATCCTTCAACTTTGACTCAAAATTAATTTTAACCAATAGTTAAATGGGTTTTGCACACTGCCACTTTTTATGAATGAAACAATGAGTAAAAATCAGTCTTAATAGAGTTAAAATTAGGTTGAATGATGAATGGTTTTCAATGACAAGTCTGCACACTGTACATTTTGTTATTCCATACAAAACGAAATGTTTTAAACATGCAGTTCAGCGTCCATCTTTTCTATTGGAGCAATTACGTAATACTCGGCATTGGCATCACTTGCGCAGCCGATTGCCAAGTATTTTCAAGTATAAGAAAAATTGGCTGATAACGAGCAGCCGAACCGAGTATTGGTTCAGCCCTAATTATAATTCAATTATTCAAATATAGTTTGATTTTTAAAATAATAAGTCAAGGAGATATACAGGACATCTTGTCATTCCAGAAGGTTTTAGGACCCCTGATAATAGAAAGCTTACCTGTTGGCATAAGGATAAAACAATCATGTCCCAAAAGTGCAGCATTAATAGCAGGAAGTTGGTTATGCCTGAACTCTTTCAAACCAAAAACTTGTCTAAACATTGTTAACAAGGTATTACTGTGGGCAAAGTTTAACCCTGCAAACTCTGGTGTTACTCCATCATCATGATCTGTAGTGCTGAAGACTGGAGTGTATTCTGAAAAATAGTAAATAGAGTTTATAAAAAATTTAGAAAAAAAAAAAAATAAATAAAATAGAATGAGTTTAAAAACTTACATGCTTTGTTGTTTTATTTTTAAACTTGTTTCATTTCATCTAAAATTATTACTGAACATTCAGGCATTACAACGAACTAAAAACTAAGCTTGCAATTTTTAAACACATCTAACAGACTTAACTTTAAAAACATAAATTACCAATAAGATTTATCTTTTCTTGTGAATCTAAGGGTTGGCCAAAATCTTCATATCCAGATGCATCCAATTCTTCATCCTCTAAATTCACAATATGTTTAGGCTGTTCTTTTGAGCTTTTATTAATATATGACACGCTTTCTTTTCTTGGTGTGGCCATTTTTTCCAAATCACCTGATGTATAACATTCTTTATCATAAGAATTCAAAGCTAATTCCTTTTTCACTTGATTTTGACAATTACTATTTATTGTACTGACTTTGCCTTTAGTGTTACTAATGGTATTTAAAGGACTTGTAAAACTATTTGAGATCTCATCGATATCATCTGTATCGTAAGCCATTGCTACTTCCATCTCATCCTCAAAGTCTCTGTCATAATGATCAGAAACACTCTGCCAAGACTGATCTAATTCTAAGTTTATCTTGTCTCCTGTAGTTGGCATTGACTTGGGACTATTGGTTACCTTACATAACCTGAGACTTGGGCAAGAAAATGGAACACTTTGATTATTTTGATTACTAGGTGTAGAGGTAATGACATCATTTTGTCCTCTGTTGTATGCTACTTCATTATTTCTGTTATTTTCATTCTGTTTACTCAAATCACATGGCATCTCAAATTTGTTAACTTTTTCGGAAACATCTGATTTCCTTTTGCTTGTATTATCTATGTAGTTTCTGTGAGTCTGAGTGAATATGCAGGGGCTATCAAAAAAGCTGTCCCCACATGGAATTGGTGACTGTTTATTGGTTGTGAAAGAACTAGCAGGCGTTTTTTTATTGAAAGTATTTCCAGATAACCCAATACGTGGCTCAGACTTAAAGCATGTAGTTGCTTTAGATGAAATGACAGGCGTTGTATTATAGTTGACTTCTAAGTAACTCTTTGATGCTGTTTCTTCCTGTTCAACTTTGTTAGATGTTGAAACAACCATGGGTGGAGAGGAACGATGACATCTGTTTGCTTCCTTCAGAGGTTTGTCCACGTCTATAATCCCAATATCTTTTATTTGTTTTCTACAGAATATATGTTAAAATTAAAAATTAGTTGCATTTTATATATAGAAAATAATATTTTATACATTTGGAAAAAAATATTTTTAAATGCACGATTATATAGAGATAATGAAAATAATTTTGAAAAAAAAACACCATCAAACAAAATAAATTCACCAACCTTACAAGCAGAAGTTTTTGTAACCTCTCATGGTGAGACGATACAAATTTCATTAAGTCCCCTGTCTTGATTTGACAAACTATTTCACAAACTTCATCCGCTATTTGCAACAGGATATCTCTTAACAAAAGTATCTCACCATTCGTAGCCTAAGAAGATTACTTAAGGAGTTAAATAATGCCATTTTTTAAAATGTATTTTATTAACCAACTAATTTTAAAGTTATTTTAGCAAGAATTTCATGAAATTAATTAGCCATTATTTCAAAATTAAACTGAATTTTCTTTTTTAATTCTTACCATAGAAAGATTATTTCCCTTAAGCAAAGGATGCTGACAAATATCTGTTAACAAGGGAGGTTGATTCTCATTGGATCTTTTTATTTCTGTTTCATCTGCTAAAAAAAATATTGAAACATAGCTGAGCATTCAAGTTTGGCTAAAAAAATATATAAATGATTGAATAAAATTCAGAGCAAAAGTCACGTCATCAAATTATTTTAATGTCAAGCCCACCTTTAGGTATTTTTGTAGAACTTTCAGAGACTGGATAAATATCATCATCATCACTGTCAATAACATATGTTCTTTTAAGTCTTTTTGGTCCTGGCCAGAGCTCTTCATCTGAATCAGCCTTAAAAGACAAAATATCTTTATAATGTATCTTTATATTATTTTGAAAAAGCATAATAAATGGCAGACTAGCAATTAAAAGGCCATTAACGTTTAATGCCCCAAAGTGATGTAGTGCGCGCCATGTCTCTAGCCCCAAAGCACAGTAAAGCGTGCCTTGATAGCGCTCTCTTTAGTAATGAAATCATAGAAAGCAGAAACTCTTCATTTAGTTAAAGAAGCTTTAGTCGACTTCCCGATATGGCGGTGTTTGTTTTCGCTAGTATTATCACTGGATTCACAAAGTTTTGTGGTAATTTTTACTTTTTTTTTTGAAGATGTGATATTGCTATACTTTTTTTGTAAAAATAATACTAAACTACAGGTAAAAATAGTGTTAAACTCAAGACGGTCTTTTAGATACGTAAAATAACCATCCTTATCCTAAAAGATAAAGTCAGTATGACAATAATAATATAAATATATTTTCAGCAAATTTTTAAAAATTCATAACCAGTTGATCGCAATAAACAGGACATCCTTATGGGGCTTTTAGCTCCTATCTTAATGTGTCAAAGCGCGATAATGTGTGATTTATCGTTTTTTTTTACCAAAGTGCGAAAATCCGCGACTCGATAGAACTCTCTTAAGAAACAAAATTACAGAAAATAAAAACTCTTCAGTGCGTGAAATATGATGTTTTTGACTTCTGGAAATTGCGGCTGTTTTTACGGGGTTTTTTCGAAGACAAGAATTTTGCTATACTTTATTACTAAAATAATAGTACTAAACTACAGGTAAAAATTGTTTTAAACTCAATAAGGTCTTTTGGATACATAAAATAACCGTTCTTATCCTAAAAGATGAAGTCAGTATGCCAATAATAATATAAATGGATTTTATGCAATTTTTTAAAATTTCATAACCGGTTGATCGCAATTCAGGAAATTCTTACAGCACCGAGGCGGAAGTTTTCCGTAAACCTTATGGCACAATAAGATATGCAAAGCACACCTTGATAGCACTCTCTTTAGTAATGAAATCATAGAAAGTAGAAACTCATCATTTAGTGAGAGAAGCTTTAATTGACTTCTGATAATGACGGCAATTGCCTTTGCTGGTATAATCGCTTGATTTGCAAAGTTTTGTGGCAGTTTTTACAAGGTCTTTTTTTAAACATGATTTCGCTATACTTTTTTGTAAAAATAATTTGAAACCCTAGACAGTCTTTTGGATACGTAAAATAACCATTCTTATCCTAAAAGATGAAGTCAGTATGAAAAAAATAAAATAACACATTTTATGCAATTTTTAATTTCCTAACCAGTCTATTGCAAGAAACTTTACGGGATTGAGGCGGAAGTTTACTGAAAACTTTATAGGCATGAAGATTTAATGTTAAGGAGGCATTTTAAAAAAAAATACATGTTTCGGTTGATTGATTTTTTCAGGTGTTCCAAGAATAATTTTAGTATCATCAATTTCCTGTGATTTCTGAAATAATAATTTAAAAAGGATTACTATATAGAATTATTGCCTTCTTTTGAGCTTAAAATAAAAATAATTGACAATTTTCCAATCGATTATTTATGGATTGAACTTCATTTCAATATTAGAATGATTGGTAAAATATTTAACTCACCTTAAAATTTTTCCTGGTTGTTGAAGAGGCTTTTAAAATGTTCTTTGAGAGTTTTTTTGGAGTCTCTGAAATTAAAAAGAATAAACTGTGGTGATAATATTTTTTCAGTTGAAGTTTAAAGTTGAATTTTTTCAAAAGTAACTAGAGAAATGGTAAATTTTAAAATAAAATTAAATATTTGACTTTTTGAAGCTCTTTCAAATGAGAAAAATTTTGAAAATAAACGACTATTTTTCATAAGTGGGATAGATGGCACTGAAGAATTGGAAACTTTATTATTTTTCTTATTATGGCAACAGAATTAAAGTCATCAAGCAAATGGTAAAATCAAATAATTCTTTATGGCTTTATGGTCTAAAACTTGATCAGTCCAACCAATTACGAGTATGCATATTACTGTCTTTGTTAGATACTCAAAACATTTAAATTTAATAATTGTCTGCTCATTGAAAATTAGTATGCATGTCCTAGTGGACAGAATTACAAAAGATTTTTCAAACAAGAATTTAGTATGCAATCAGAGCATTTCATACAATAAAATCAATACTTACTTTGAGAGAAAACTGGAGGAGCAAAATCATCATCATCATCGAATATTTCTATTGGAATCTCAATAGAGTCAACAGTTTTTTTAGAAGGCTGATTTTTTCTGAGACTAGTAGCAGGAGTTTGATGTGATCTATGTTGAAATAAAGAAAGAAAAGGTTAATTGAAACTAGTTAATGAAAATACATTTAAATCACACTGTTTTTGTTAACTATATTTGCTTAAAGAAGGAATGAATGAAAAGAAAAAGTCAATATGAAAACTATTCCAATAGTTAAATAATTTTTTAGACATTAAATGTAAAATAATTTAACGTGTGTTGGTTCCTGTGTACCTCTGGGGTAAAACAGCTGCAACTGCTATTTGTTTATTCTTTATAAAAGAAGTTATAGATGTCTGTGCACTTTCAACCTAAAATTGAAAAAAGGAAAGTAATAAAGTAATCAAGTAAAAAGCACTATTGCAAATATTGATTCAATAACTGTTTATAATATTCAAAATGCAATGATGTTCAGGTGCATTTATCTTTTTTTTGTCTTTTATTAAGCAAATGAATGCATTTGATTGTTTGTTGTTTTTTTTGTTTTTTTTAATTTTCTTCATACTACAAAAACTTGTTCAAAATTTTCAGTTGCATTTATCTGATAGTTTTTCAACCTACATAAAAAAAAACCTAATTGGTGATAAAGACCATATTCCACAATGCCAGAGTTTATTAAATAATAAATAATTTTAACCTTGGTTGCAACTGCTGTTTGTAATGGGGTTTCCGATGTTGTTGCTTGACCCTGTTGACTATTTATTAGCAGAGCCGGTTTCTGGAGAGTTAAAGTGTTTGGCTTCGACAATGGTGTTACTGCTGTGCTTGAACCGACACTTGACTTTTTAAAGGTAAATCTTTTGAGAGACAAAAAAAGTTGTTGGGGAAAAGCAATCATTAAGAATAATACAATGTTCTGTTAATATATAATTTGGAAAAGTTTTATAGCACAATTAAATATTCTTATAAGGAAGCAAAAGGCTTTAACTTTAATTAAAATGAGGTATGCTTTCCAGAAACATATGTTTTATGTGTTTTGAGACATGTTTGGAAACAATCACATCAGATACAACAAGGTGCATACCAAGTAATTAAGGAAACAATATTTAATCAATTTTAGATTATGGTTATATAGCTAAATAAACATTCCGCAAATGAAATCTAATTTAAACCGCATTTTAAAGATTTATTTATTTATTTTATATACATATAATGCAGTACCCTAGCCATATGGCTGGTCTCACCCTGCTTTACAGGCATTTCCAAAATCCTGAGTAAAGACATTGCATCCTCAATCTTCTTTAACATAGTTACATACAAAATTATATTTATATACAAAGGTCCAGGATAAGACTTACCCTTTGAAAGTTGTCTTGTTTGAAGACATAGTAAGGGCTGAAGTAAAAATTAAAATTAATATGTCATTTATCAATTCAATTCAATTTTTAAAAATTTGCATAGAGGTTTCATATAATTTAAAATAAACTAAATGAATATCTAAATGAAAATTTTGAAGGGTAAGTATTTGACTTTTAAAAAACAAAATTGAATGCATGTTATTATTACTATAAATTATTTTTTTAAATACCCCACCTCCACACCAACTAAAATGTAAAATTAAACTTAAATTTAACTAGTATTTTAAGATCTCAGTATCGCATTAAAAGATAAGAACTTTGTGCACGTCATTTTTCTGAGGAAATAATGTGTACCAGATATGACACACAGCACAGCATATGTCGCTGACTTGCTAGCTCATAGATAGTGCAAAGAAAAGTGGGGAGGGAGAGAGCAGACACAAACAACTGCTTGAAGAACAATGCAAGTGAATGCAAGAAGCATTGTTGGTCTCATGATGTGCCCCCCTCCATTACCGTTGCTTGCCAACCATAAACTCTGAATGGTCATTCGTCATGATTGTTTGCTCTCATCTCGTTCTTGTCCTAATTTACTAATTACTGGTGAATTATATATGTAGGTGCAAATTTCTCCATAAGTCATTCATAACTCATACGGAGTGGTTATCGCCAGAATACTGCAAATTCTTTTAACGATATCCCTAGAATTCTGCAAATAACATTGAATGTTATCTCTAGAATTCAGTGGCTATTCGGCCTAGGTCCGAATACTTTCAAAAGCACAAATCCATCAGGTCTTCCTGGTCGTAAGGTAGTGTGAATGACTTGTGGTACTGGGTTTGATTTTCACCCTTTTGACATTGGATATTTAAATGACTCACGTTCATCCCACTGCAAGGAGACCTTGGTAGCGGCGCAATTGACATATTCTGCCTATAAAATGCTATATTGCTAACACTACTTATAATAATAGTACTAATACTCTATCCTATGTTATATATAAATATATTGGCCTATATTGTCCAATATGTCATGGACTGTAAAACCTATATTACTACAGGGTCGGCCTTAGGGAATTGGAGGCCCTAAGCCTCGGCGAAGTGAAATTGGTGGCCCTATATAAAATGTAATAGAAAAATAAAAATAAATATGGCAAAATTCTTGTGTGACATTCCAACTAATTTAACTAATGGGAAGCCTTAGGCGGCTGCCTAGTTTGCCTAAGTGGGCGTCCATAAACAACGTTACGCACCTAGGGGGGAGTGGAGGTCCCTACATTTGTGACGATGTGTGATGAGGGGAGGTGGGAATTTAAGAATTGTGACGTCACATCAAAACACGATACTTTAAATCAAAGTTCCACTTTGATATTCAGTTTCTTACTATTTATATAATGCCATTTAACATGAATTCACAAGTGTTAGGATATTAGAGTGCAGCCTAAAACTTAATACATACTCGAATGACAGTAACGGCAACGGGATTTGAAACATGCTCATTTTCAAATAGAAAATACGGCTTTGGGTGCCCAGGGGAGAGGGGGATGTCCACAGCTTTGTGACGTCATAGTGGAGGGGGGTCTACGTTTTTGTGATGAAGTTTGATGGGGGAGGGGTAAAAATCAACTGACGTCATTTAGTGACGACCCCTAAGCCTAATGCTGGCCCTCAATACTATCAATATCAATACTAATAATAGTACTAATAGCCTATTCTCACAGTCACAGGGATGTTGCTAGTGTTACAACATGTAACAACATGTCGTAGCACTAGCCAAGTCTCAGTGAGTTGTCAGCCGTTACTTTGTCGTAGCAGCAGACACTCGTTTTTTCTATTTTAATTTAGTACCTAACCCAGGACCTATGTTGTATTTCAGCTATTACAGCGCTAATTTAGGAGTCTTTTTAATTTCTAATTATTTAATAAATTAAAAACGTAAGTTCTCACGAGAAAATTAAATTTCGCTCTAAAATAATAAAGGAGTAAAATCTGCAGGATTAACAAAATAATATTATTATATAATATGCTGCTGTATACAAATACAATATAAAGAAGAGTTTGTTAAGCTATTATTGCGACTTAATTCTTTCCAAGTGGCTACTGCAAAGAGTGACTAAGACTAGTCGTAGCAGAAGTAGCGTATGTCGTAACGCTAGCAATATCCCTCCGGGTCGTCTGCTGCAACGACAAAATTGTCGTAGCGATTGTTGCCGATGGCGATAGCCACAAAATCCTAGAATAATCATTATCATGTCTATCATAACACAATTAAATTATGAAATTAATCTCACTACATGTGAAGTGAAAGGAGTCAATATTAAATTTACATTACCGTAATCATAACGTTCAAAACAGTCCCTAGTTAATTAAATCATACTTTCATTAGACTAAGAAATAGTTCAGTTCTATTGTTGTTTTTTTATCTGAACCGCCTTCGACAACTTCCGCTAAGGAAACTATAAAAACTATATAGCTCTCACATAGATTATGAAACAATTGTAAATTGTAAATATTACTTTAATTGCTTATCTTGTCTTTTATCTGTTACAGACGCTGCTTCTATACCAAAGATTGTTGCGTCTATGGTTCTTGTTTAGTCCGGCATTCTTATTAATCAACTAATGACTAATTTTGCGTGGTTTTTTTCGAGTCAATGTCATAGAGGCCCCCATTAATGACGTCACGCAATTTTAGCCGAATTTTCATCCACTTCCACACATACAAAACAAATTCCCAACTCCGCCGTAGCCGGTCCCAAGCCCGGGTGAGAGAGGAGGAGTGTTGTGCGAAGGGCTAAAAAACCTTACTACAGAAACACGAGCAAATATAAAAATAGGAAACTCGGACCTTGGAGATGATGAATCTCTTAACAGAGAACTAATGAAGCTGGGTGGTCAAAGCCAGTCGGAAACCACCCGGCTGACAACCATCCTCTCCACTAGGACCACCACCAGCCAGTGGCGTAGCTAGGGAGGGGGCGGTCCGCCCCGGGCGGCACTCATTCAAAGGGCGGCATTTGTGGGCATTTGAAAAATAAACCCAGCCATTTCCGAAAACCGCCCCTTTTCTTTTGAAGGGGTAAAATCATAGTGAAACAAAAAGAATCTAAATTTTGAGTTTAAATTAACGGATTCGTGCAACATTTGTTTGATTACATTGTGGTTGTTATAACTAACGCAGAACTGTTTAAAAAATTAAAATCGCTAAAAAATGGTAACTATTTGTTTGCAAAGTTAAGCGGTATACGTCACAGATGGCGCTTTTATAAGAAAACTGCATAAAAAAACAACACATCACCGCTGGTCCGAATATATGTAGTATTAATATCGCACGACAGTTTTATTCGACATTCGCAGACTGATGCGCTAACAAGTACCTTCATGACATAGTGGTTCAAATATTGTGTTTAACTTGCAAGTAGTAAATTATATTACTGTTTCAGGTTTTATAAAATTATTGTAAGGTAACTTATTAAAAATAAATTTTATTTGTTTTTATTGCTTAAAGTAACACACATAGCTTCTTTTTGTCATTAATATATGTTTATTCATTAAAAATGAACGATTATTCATTTCTCCGTCAATAAACACCACAATAACATAAACAATTCCGAAAAAGAAATACTTTAAATTTCAAGCGTCTTGGAAAATTGACATTTGAAGTAACAAGTTAAACGAGATCAGATGGTGAAATTTTACTCAGTTCGTGGCAATTTTTTTTACTTTTCTATATCTCAATTTATGGGAACCCGTCTTATTTAAATTAATGCAAACTATGCAAACCCATTTGACGAAACAAAGATATGTGATAATACAGAACGCTGTTACAGAGAATTGTAAATATCGACTAGGTACCAAGTTAAAAGGAGAAAAATATGAGTGGGGGAAATTCAGAAGACGTGGTTCTATCTTTAGAGCAAGAAGTACAACGAGAAATGTTTTTATCCATAGATGTAATTATAAAAAAAATAAACGAACGAGGTGATGAGTTACATGTCCTTGCAAGAAAATATTCGTGTATAATACTATACCATCTAGGATTCTAAATGAAGAATTTGAACATCATTCAAATTTCTTTATGTACATTGATAAAGAAATGTTAGAGAATGAAAGAGAAAGGATCCAGGTTTTTATGGCAGTACACGGGGCCGGTCTTAGCTATTGCGGGCACCTATGCAGCTTAGTATGCAAAACTGATTGCTTGGGCCCCAGTTTGGGTAGGGATAAGGTATTAATAAGGATAATAAGTGAAAATTAAGATAGGTTTTGGCCTATGAAAGCGCTGGGCCCACTGCGACCGCTTAGGTTGCAGGAGCCTAAGACCAGCCCTGGCTGTACCTACACTACAAGAAGAGGCATTATTTTTTTTAAAAAGAGGGGAAATACCCCCTTGATCTATTAAAATAGATTTAACAGTAAATATTGGAAAATTCTTTATCCAACATCACAATTTTGCTAAGAATTTTTTTCAACAATTGCTATCAGTATCAGTGTATCTAGTTGTGAAAGGAGCTTCTCCAAACTGAAGATAAAAAAAAAATATTTTCTCTCCACAATAAGCGATTTAAGACTACAAAATCTTTCATATTGTCCATAGATCATGATATTACGAATAATATAAATTTTGATAACATAATAAACGATTTTTCGACTATGAAAGTTAGATGAGTAACTAAATTTATAAATAATAAAAAAAAATTGTTACATATTGATGTATACAATTTCTTTTTTTATTAAAAAAATTCATTTAGATTCTATCTATAATTAAAAATAAAAGCATATTCATTGTTAATGTTTTTGGGTGTAAATTTGGAATATCTTTTGTCTCATTTGGGGTGGGGGGGGGACCTGTGACTCTATAACTTTCTTGCTGCCTTCAAAACAATTATCTTGTATTTTTATGATGTGTATTTTTTTATTACTGCTTACATAAATAGGGCATGCAATGGTAACATTCCTCCCCAACTTTTACAATGTACTTCGTTTCAGTTACAATTATTTATTCATGTTTATTAATTTATAAAAAAAAACATCATATGATTAACTTAATTAAGAGGCCGTTCATAAATGACGTTACGTGATTTCGGCTGATTTTTCACCCCCTGCCCCCTCGTCACACGGCGTCACGAAACGAAAACTTAGACCCATTCCTCAATGTGACGTGACAAAGTCCCCCCCTCCCCCCATACAAGCGGTATTTTGTATTTGAAAATGAGCATGTTTAAAATCATTTTTTTTGTTTGTTTGGTCATTTAAATATGTTTTTAGTTTAAGGTTGCACTCTAACATCGTAACACGCGTGAAACCACGTAAATCGTCATTGAATAAAGTTTGGGTAATCATATATTTCAGTGTAGCTTTTATTTAAAGTTGCGCATTTTGAATGACATCAAATGTGTGACCCCCCCCCCCGGTGCGTGACGTCATTTATGGGCGGCCCCTAAAAGGGCGGCATATTGGAGACCGCCCCGGGCGGCAAATGCTCTAGCTACGCCACTGCCACCAGCTTAGGAACATGGAACGTTAGGACCATGTTCGAAGCTGGTAAAACTGCCCAAGTTGCTGCCGAAATGCAACGGTACACTGCAAACTAATAGCAATCCTAGGGATAAGTGAATCCCGATGGACTGGCTCAGGCCAGATGAAGCTCAGCACAGGAGAACTGCTACTATATTCAGGCCAGGGAGAGGAAAATGCAGCTCACATCCAAGGAGTAGCACTGATGCTCTCCAGAACTGCTCAGAACGCCCTTATAGGGCGGAAAGCTCATGGCCCCCGGATAATCACAGCAAGATTTAAGACCAAAAAGCAAGAAATCAATATGGATCTTCAAAAGGTATACGCTCCTACCAACGACATTAAAGAAGAAGACAAAGAGAACTTCTACAACAGGCTGAGAACCCTTATCCAAAAGTGTCCCAGGAGCAATGTGGGGACCTAAGTGCAAAAATTGGCAGCAAAAATAATTGATATGAAGAATGCATGGGAACACACGGCCTCGGAGAGATGAACGATAATGGTGAGAGGCTAGCAGATCTATGTGCTGCAGATGGACTGGTCATTGGTGGAAGTTTCATCATGAATAGAAATATCCTCAAGGCAACATGGATATCACCAGATATGTCTACAGCTAACCAAATCGACCATATCTTTATCTGCAAAAAGTTTAGAAGATCTCTCCAGGATGTTAGGGTAAAAAGAGGGGCAGGTGTGGCCTCAGACCACCATTTACTGATTGCCAATCAAAAGCTCAGATTGAAAAAGAATTGGACAAACAATGGGAGCAAGCGCCAATGTTTTAAAACTATTCTTTTGAAAGAGGAACCAAAACTTAATGAGTTCAAACTTACGTTATCCAACAAATTCCAGATCTTACAAGATTTAGGTAATAAAGAGACAATTGAACAAAACTGGAAAAATATCAAAGAAATAATCACGACAACCTGTAAAGAAGTGTTGGGCCCCAAACGATGAATGCATAAAGAATGGATTTCTAATGAAACCATGGAGAAAATCCAGTATAGGAAAAAGAAGAAGGCAAATCTTAACAACAGCCGCACCAGAACCGAAAAAGCTAGAGCATCAGCAGAATACGCAGAAGCCAAGACATTAAACGCAGCATAAAGTCAGATAAAAAGAACTACATGGAAGGATTAGCTCTTGAAGCAGAAGATGCAGCTTACCATGGTAACACAAGATAACTATTCAGTATCCAGAAAATTCAAAAATCCAAAAAAGACCTGTTAAAACTAAAGATGGGAAATCAATACCTGATGAAGAGGGTCAGAAAAAATGGCGCATAGAGCATTTTGAAGAAATCCTGAACCGACCAGCCCCAAAATACACACACAACATCGAACAAGTGGAACAAGATCTAGAAATAGATTGCAGTACACACACAAATCAAGAGATAAGCAGAGCAACTAAACAACTAAAGAAAGGCAAAGCGGTTGGTCCGGTTACAAGAAGCCTTGATAGCAGATATTACGACTAGCTCTGAAATGCTGCACATTCTTTTCAATAAAATATGGGAGGAAGAACAGATTCCAAGAGAGTGGAAAGGACACCTCATTAAGCTCTATAAGAAAGGAGATCTTAGCTCATGCTCCAACTATAGAGGAATAACTCTGCTATCCATACCAAGCAACGTACTTAATAAAGTGCTGCTAAACAGAGTGAAAGAGGCAATAGACACCCATCTTAAAGACCAACAAGCAGGTTTTAGAAAGGATAGATTATGCACTGACCAGATTGCCACACTGAGAATTATATTAGAACAATCCCTGGAGTGGAACTCACCATTATACATCAACTTCATTGACTATGAGAAGGCGTTCGATAGTGTTGACAGACCAACCCTGTGGAAGTTACTAAGACACTACGGTATACTGACTAACATAATTAAGACGTATTACGAAGGCCTTAAATGTAGAATCATTCATGTCCAAAAAACAAAAGAGGCTTTTGGGGTAAAGACTGGAGTCAGACAGGGGTGTTTGCTTTCGCTTTTCTTATTCTTGCTAACCATTGACTGGATAATGAGGATGTCTACAGAGCAGAAGAGAAATGGTATCCAGTGGACACTATGGAAACAACTTGATGACCTGGATTTTGCGGATGATCTGGCCCTAATATCACACAGATGCAGGAGAAAACTAAATGGATTGCTTTAAATACCTCGGTAGCATTGTAGACATGCATGCAGGGAGGGACAGACGCTGATGTTAGAGTCCGGCCGGTCCAGTCCGGCATCCTTCCGTCTCGCGAGACGATGGTGCATCACCGTTGGGTTGGGTTGAATTTCCTCGAGTGACTGTGCAGTCCTATCCTTGAGTGACAGTCTTTGCCACAGTTTTTACACACGAGTTCTGTGCTTCCAAATGTTTTGGCCTTTCTCCTAGCTCTTCTGTCTGCAGCCTCCTCCATTCTTCGCTCCTCGGCTACTATGACGCCCTCTTTGACAACTGTGCGCCACGTAGATCGGTCTTCTGCCTTACACTCCCAGTCACTTGTATGTATTTTGGCTGCTTTCATGTCCCTTTGACAGACATCTTTAAATCGCAAGCGTGGGCGACCTGTTTTCCTCTTTCCTGAAGCAAGTTCACCATATAGGAGGTCCTTCGGGATGCGGCCGGGGCTCATTCTTTTGACATGTCCTAGCCACCTCAGGCGTCTTTCACTAAGAATTGAGAACATGCTTTGGGTATTGGCACGCATTAGGACCTCACTATTAGGCACTTTGTCTTGCCAATTAATACCAAGGATGCGGCGCAGGCATCTCAAATGGAAGCTGTTAAGCTTACGCTCTTGTGATGTATAAGTGGTCCATGTCTCGCTCCCATATAGTAGTGTACTGATGACACAGGCTCGATAGACGCACAGTTTGGTTTTCTCCGTTAGCTTGGTGTTTTGCCAGACCCGCTTATTTAGTTTAGCCATTGTTGTGGCTGCCTTGCCAATTCTGCTGTTTATTTCTTCTTCAATGGACAGTGTATTGGAGACCTTGGATCCCAAGTAGGTGAAGCTGTCCACAACCTCCAAGTTTTCATTATCGATATTTATGGTAGGAGGAGGTCGAGTGTCTTGGGCCATGATGTTTGTCTTTTTCAAGCTGATTTGCAGACCAAATTCTTTGCAGGCATTGGAGAAGCTTGACACGAGTTGTTGCAAACCAGATTCTGTATGTGCTGTTAGTGCCGCATCATCCGCAAATAGTAGCTCTCGAATTAGGACATCCGTCGTTTTGGTCTTGGCTCGGAGGCGGGCAGTGTTGAAAAGTCCTCCATCAGCTCTGGTATGTAACCAGATTCCCTCACTGCTATCCTTGAATGCGTATCGAAGAAGTACAGAGAAGAATATTGCGAAGAGTGTTGGTGCGAGTACACAACCTTGTTTAACTCCGCTGCTGACAGGGAAGGCCTCTGACTTAGCTCCATCGAACTGTACTGTGCCAAGCATATTTTCATGGAACTGTCTGATGATGGCAAGTAGGTGAGGGGGACATCCAATTTTTGCCAGTATTTGGAATAGCCCGTTGCGACTGACTAAGTCGAAGGCTTTTGTAAGGTCCACAAATGCAATGTATAGTGGCATCTGCTGCTCTCTGCATTTTTCCTGGAGCTGTCGTATGGAGAACACCATGTCTATGGTAGACCGACCGGACCGGAAACCACACTGAGATTCTGGATAGACGCGGGATGCTAGGCTTTGTAAACGTTTTAGTATAACGCGGGCAAAGGTCTTTCCTACAATACTAAGGAGTGAAATGCCGCGATAATTATTGCAATCACTCCTATCACCTTTGTTTTTATATAGTGTCACTATATTTGCATCCTTTAGGTCTTGGGGGATGTAGCCCTGTTCCCAGCAGAGGGACAGAATCTCGTGCAATGGTTGGAGTAAAGCTGTCTTGCCACTCTTTAGAACCTCTGGTGGTATTCCATCATTCCCAGGCGCTTTTCCACAAGCTAGACTGTCAATTGCTTTGCTCAGCTCTTCCTGTGTGGGCACGACATCAAGTTCTTCCATGAGTGGCATATCTGGGATGTCATCTAGAGCGGTGCTGGAGACTGTGGTAACTGTTGAATACAATTCCAGATAATGCTCAACCCACCGTTTTAGCTGTGCTGCCTGGTCTTGAATAATTTCTCCATTTTTGGACTTTAGGGGAGCAGCTTTTGACGTCAAGGGGCCCGTTGCCTTTTTGATGTTTTCGTACATGACTTTTGCATTGCCCATGTCTGCAGCTGATTGTATACTGGAACAGAGCTTAAGCCAGTAGGTATTGACACATTTACGTGCAACCTTTTGGGCAAGTGACTTAGCTGTTTTTAAAGCATGCAAATTGTCAGGTGTAGGCTTTTCCTTGTAAGCCATAAGAGCTTTCCTTTTTGCTTCAGTGACGGGTTTCATCTCGTCCCAATGTTCATCAAACCAGTCCGTGTTTTTGTGAGATTTTTTGCCAAAGGCTTGTATTGCGGATGTATAGATTGTGTCTCTCAGTTGCGTCCATTTGGAGTCAATGGTGACGCATGGGGACATCTTTGAGAGACTTTCCTTCACCTTGTCTTTGAACAGCTGCGCTATCGCAGGGTCTTTCATGCAGGAGGTATTGATGCGTGGACTTCCCTTTTTCTTTGTGTGGTACGAGTTTTTCCTCATTATTCGTACTTTGCTGGCGACAAGGGAATGATCCGTGTCACAGTCGGCACTGTGATAGCTGCGAGTGAGTAGGACGCTAGCTAGTTGTGCACGCCTGGTGATAATGAGGTCCAGCTGGTGCCATTGGTGGGATCGAGGGTGTCTCCAAGATACTTGATGTATATCCTTGCACTTGAAGAAAGTGTTGGTCACACACAAGCCTCGTGAGCAGCACAATTCCAGAAGCCTTTGTCCATTTTCATTTAACTTTCCTCTTCCAAATAGTCCAAGGCAGGTGGGCCAGGCTTCGTGGTCGCTCCCCACTCTAGCATTGAAATCTCCTAGGAGATAGATTGCCTCGTCTTTGTGGATGCCGGCTATTGCCTGGTCTAACGCTCCATAGAACTGGTCCTTCTCTTCCGGAGTTGAATAGAGTGTTGGGGCATACACACTAAGAATGTTTGCTGGGCCCGCAGTTGTTCTGAGTCTTAGAGTGAGGATCCTCTCCGTGCCTGATGACGGTGGTTCAATGGATGGTAGAAGAGTGTTTTTAACAGCGAAACCCACACCATGCTGTCTAGGTTCGTCTTTCGGTCTGCCTTGCCAGAAGAAGGTGTAATTGGCCTCTTTGAGTGAACCGTTGTCTGGGAGCCTGGTCTCCTGAAGGCATGCTATGTCAATCTTTAGCCTTTTAAGTTCTCTATCGATTATTCCTGTCTTCCGTGTGTCGTTTATGGACTGCAGATCATCAGTGATGCCGGGACACATAGTCCTCACGTTCCAGCTAGCGATTCGAAGAGCTGGGGTCTTCTTTTTCTTTTTTGTATTTCTTGGTGCAGGGCTTAGTGGCCCACTTGTTGAGTGGTACTCTAATCTCCACGCACCCAGTGGAGAAGGCAGGCCATGACGGGATAGCACCTATTTGACTGGGGGCTGCCCAGTTTGAGGCGGGCGGTAGCTGTCCAGTGAGACATTGGTAGTCTCTCCCACCGTCGGAAGCAGCCCCTGGCGCCTAGCTCTACGTCAATTGAGCTTTGGCTTATAACCGGTAACTGCTGCTTCCCGTGTTTTGTCGACACCTTGCGGCGACGCTGGAGTGTCCTCTCCAGAGGTGATGCAAGCCTGGGCGGGTATTATGGAGAATTAGCTGCTGCCCATACAGCATATCCCCCCTCTCCACGTCAATGGTGTAACCAAGGGAACGACTTGCGTCGATGCAGCTTGGCTGCCATTGGCGTCGCAGGAGCTGCCGGTATGTACATAAGTCTTATGTATAGACCGCCTGTAGGTGCTCCAATTCCTGATTTTCTTTCAGGGTTTACTCCCTTAGCCTTTCCCGCAAGGCAGGTATAGCCGCAAGGCAGCGGAGGATTTGTATTCGGAGTTTCCTTCTCCTAGATGAACTACCAGCCAAGGTTTTAACGAGCATCATCTACCCGTAGGGGTGCCAGAACCGGGGTTTGAACCCGTGACCGATTTTTATTTTTATTTTAGAATTGTTTTTGTACCGCAGCGCACTAACACTTTGACCACCGCGCCCCC
>MUZC01000297.1:51231-111827 GCA_002072015.1 Radix auricularia | reverse complement strand
AAAACAAACAAACTTGTGAGCTTCGGAGTTAAAAGTTATGATAATGTTGGATATTTTAATAATGTCATAGTATTTCAGTCCTCAACTTGCAAGAATTACTGTATTTTGCGACGCACAAGATGACACCCTACTTTCCTGCACAAATGTGGGGTTCATACAGAATGGGCCATTTTCATCTTCCAGCGCATACCTAATAATTTTTAGAAAACATGAGATGTGATATCAATGTGATAATATTAGATCAAATGCCTTTGATGTGCATATACTTAGCAGGGAAGCTGTCATTAGTCTCATTAGAATATCGAAATCAATTTGAGGAATTGTCTTGTATCTTTACATTCTAGGTCTATAAATAATGCAATGATCCTTGTAATATCAATAGTCACATTCGCGAGCTTAATCGCGAAGGTTTTCACATCAATGGTTTTTTTTACATTACCGCTGCATTGTTCGTTAGCTATCTTGCTATGCCATGGCAACTAAACATTTCTTTTAAATAATGTAATATATAAAACAAGCCCAATTCATAATTAATCTTATAGGGCTTTAAGCTGTGTAGGGGCTCATTATGCAAGTACAGAGAAAATCATGTCAAAACGGGAAAAGAATGCAATGGTACCTGGTGAAATGGAAAAATTCTTGTCGGTCGTCTGATACGAAAAAGTTTGAGAATCACCTGCGAACAAGTTATTTAATTTATTTAATATCTTTTACATAGCTTCACTCATGTTACGATATTACAATGTAGACCTACACTAAATAAATACTTAAATGACAAAAAAGTGATTTGAAACATTCTTATTTTCAAATAGAAAATATTTTTTGTTCTGCTTTTTTTTATAATAATTATTTTTTAGGGGGGGGGGGGTCAAAGTTTTGTGAGGTACTTTTTGAGATTTTTTTCGACGATTTTGTGAGGACGCGTGACGTAGGGGGGGAGGGGGTAAAAAATCGGCAAAAATTGCGTGACGTCATTTATGGACGGCCCCTTACTAGAGTTTTAAATGATGATAAAGTGTTGGCTTTCCTGGTTTCCTCAGGTAACCCATCCGCGCCCGAATTCCGGGGGGAAGAAAGTAAACTTGTATGTGTTTGTTCTTGCATATGGAATAAGAAAGGTGTTTCTATCCTTATGTCTATCTGAGGGTTGTATTAAGTTTTCTTTGTGTTGTATTTCTAAATTAGAATTAATAGCCTTATGTATAATTACTAATTTACTCTTGGTTCTTCTATCCTCTAGTGTTTCAAGGTTTAATAATAATAATTTAACTAATGGTGTTACTCTTGTCAGTTTTGAATATTCTCCAGTAATGAATCTTGCAGCTCGTTTGAGGTAGCACTTTAGTTTTATATCTTTATTACATTTGTAAAAGTTTCTTTTTATAAAACCTAATTTTTTATATTTTTTTAAAAAATAACTTCATTGACATGGGGATTCCATGATATTTTATCATTTATTATGTATTTTGCGTCTTTAGTTTGGGTTAGTTCTTTTCCATGAATGAAATATTTTGAATATGTTTCTTTTTGTTTTGTTTTTACTCTTAGCAATTGACACTTTTCTGGGAGGAAAGAATACCAGTTAGTTTCCCATTTTATTAATTCATATAAGTCTTTTTGTTAAATTTTGCTACCTTGTTCTGACTTAATTGTTCTATAGATTATACAATCATCAGCAAAAAACCTAACTTTTGTTCCTGTTGAGATGATGTTGGGTAAATCTTTTATATAAATTAAAAAGAGTAAGGGACCTAGCACAGTTCCTTGTATAGAAAGGGTTTCTGATGATCATGACATGTATGTTGTCTGCTTCTTTTCTTTTCTGATTTACTTCTTTAGCGACCCTCCCTATATATAATAACTTTTCTTCAACTTCAAGTAAGTTGGAATGTTATTTAAATATCCCAATTTAGTCAATTGTGGGAAATAAGCAGTTTTACCCATTAGTATTAGTACGATTTAATTTCTTTATCTACCAATTTACCGCTTGAAGGGTTTAGTTATTTAAGTGCTTAATAACTCCTTTTCCTGCTGCTTCTTTTGCATGTACTTTGTACATTATTATAAAGTAATTTGTAAGCACTGATCCTCTAATTAATCTCTAAATGTTTTGTAAATGTTGCTCTATTACACATAACAGCAGTAAAATAATTGTTAACTGGCATTTTCTTTAAAAACTGATGCTGGGCTATAGTTATAAATACCTATGTAATATAATAGTCCACCTATGCTTTTACATATTTGGAAGTCAAGGCCAACAAGTGTAAACACAAAGCTTTCCAGAGCCCAAGGGAAGAAACGGCTATGTGACATTTTTGAAATGTTTTAGTTATTCCCTGCATCTGATAGAGGGTAAAAAATATAGTGTTCTGAAAGAGGTTTTGTGAAAATATTATGTTTTTGACTTTATTAAAAATTCTATCTAGTAACTTTAAAATAAATCTGTATAATTTTTAACTTTAAAACTTGAATATTTCAAAACTACAAAAAAAAGTGGCATAGCCATTTCTTTCATTTAGCGATTCCCAGAAGGCAGCTCAGAACCGTGACACTTGGCATGAGTTAGTGCGCAGCTCAAAATGGTGCCCCAACGACCCAGCGTCGGGTTAAGGGATAGTTCAAGTTCAAGCCATTTCTTCCCTTGTGCTCTTCAAATGGTATAACACAATGTTAAATAGAGATGAAAAGAAAGGCCCCAGAGAAGTAAGAAATGCAAACAAGAAGGAAGATGAAAATTTATGCCAGTCAAACACCCTTTGTGTGAAGATATCAAGGATAAACCCAACAAACTATGTCTCAAAAGTGTGAATTTTTTTTAGTTAAGAATTCGTTAATTATTTTAAGTTTTTCTTTTTTTTCAAAGCGTTTACCATTCATCATCCATTTCACATTCAAATACTGGTTCTTTAACTTCTTCTAGTTCTGCTCTAAAAACTCTTCCTAATGTACTATTACAAGATTTAAGAAAACAGCACCTTCTGATTACCAATGTTGGGTTCTCTCGATCAATGTTTCTAAACTTAAAGAGATCAATGCAGATTTAATAAATAATTAGCTACACAATAATAGAAATATAAATTACATTTTAATGCGGTGAAAATTTAGGCAAAGCTGTTGATGTTTGCAAATTAAATAAGATTGGAGGGATGCAAACAGGTAAGATTGATGGACAAATGTAAAAAAGATATGAAAAAACTTGAAACAAACGATATAATAAAACAATCAATATGTTAACATAAAACCTTCAGTAGACAAGTAACACTTAGTATAAAATAGACATACATAATCATGAATCATTTTATTTCAGAGAATAGGGCAAAAAATGATTAAAAAATGGACATTTAAATTAGGTGTCCAGGCAACCTTGGCTTGAGACAGGTATAATGCAAGTTCTCACACAAGCATGAGTGCGCCTCAGGTGTTCAAGGTGACAAAATTCAAACTGAATTTTATTGCAATTATTTTCCACAAAACTTAAACTTAAAACAATAAAAGATGTTTAAGATAAACTTAGCCATTATTTAATTTGATAGTGATAATGAAAAAAAAAACTAAAATACTCCAGATTTTTATCTGAAATTTGAAAAAATTAAAAGCGAAAAAAGGAATAATTTAACAATAACAATTTTAGAATTAATAATAATTTATAAACATTAATAAATACATATATTTATATTAATCCACTATTTTTACAACGTCTAGACAACTGTAGCAATGTGCTTAAGTCCAAGTATCATTTACAATTATTTTATTCAATTTAATTAGAATTTTCATTGCTATATGTAATGCCATTTCCATGAGGCTTGATACACACCTGAGAATATATGAAATTAAACATAAAAATTCTAAAATTATCAAAATATCAGAACTGACAATATGTGGTGCTAGGTAATGACCACTAGCTGAGAGAGAGAAGAGGTTTACAAGTTTTGGAAGTGACATTTCATCAATTTACAGTATCTGTATTGAGCTCAGGGTAAGCTTGGATCTAATCTAAGACCACTTAACTTAAAATTTGCAAGTTTAAAAAAAATTTAAGATTAAAACTAGACTAACTCATTTTTTGTGGCCACTTGATGTATATTCTTATAAAATTGTTTTTAAAGATATATTTTCATATGACCCAATCAGACAACTCTTTTTCCAGGAAAAACAAAAAGCTAAATCAAATGGTAAGTAATGTATTGGTGAATAAATATTCTGCATTGGTTGACTTGGTAAATTAACTTGGATTAATACTCTAAATGCCATCTTGCATTGGTTCAACTTACAGCAAATATTACACATTGGCTGTTAATTAGAGGAAAAACTGAATGTAAACCTCTCACTGTTAATGACCAGGATTTCCCACTTACCAATTTAACTTAAGCTTTTTCTTCCTCTGCTTCATCTTTGATACAAGAGAGTTTGCGAGGTGCAGGTTTGGGTGCAGTTTTGGGGACAACTAAAAAAATAGAAAGGAAACCAATTAAAGCAAAGTATAATGAAATAAATTTTACCAAAACTTTCCTTAGGTAGAAAATGGCAATTGTTTTATTTGAGTTTAAAATATTTCAATTTCATGTATTTAAAAAAAGAAACTTAAATACAAAAATGAAAATTTAATCTTATTGAAACTATAAGTTTACTTCAAAGCAGCATAGCACTTTAAATAATAATTATTAGTCTGATTATTTAAATGCCATTTTAAACAAACAGTTACCTTAAATGTTACCAACTTACCTTTGTTGGATTGGATTTGTTTATACTTTTGAAACAATTCTGTACTTGGATCAATTTTGGGGTCATCATCAAATACTGACAAATCATCTTCACTTCTGGCCTTTTTCATTTTATTCTTGAAAAAAAAATTAGATAATTTTTATTTATTTTTTTTAATTAAAAAAAACAACAACAACTTTGTTAAAAAATCTTTAAAGTTAAAAACGTGATATTTATTCATTAACCAAATATTTACTATAATGCCTTGAAGCTCCATCATAGCTTTTCCATCAGTGGCATCTTGGTCAGGACAGGATCCCTGTTGAAAAATTAGAAAAAAATTGTTTGCTTAAATATATCTATATTTTTTAAAGCATTCAAGAATTCAAACAAGCATATTTTAATACAAATGATTTACATAGAATTTATAAAATTTGCAATACATTTCTGAACATAAAAAATTAATATTATTAGAATTAAATAATGAAATGCCCTTTTACAGCTCTTGACTTGAGAACTGGTCTAAGACCTATGTTTCCTTGCTGGATACGTTTCATCATCTCATCAACAGCCTTGGAGTAGTCATTATTAACAGCAGCACCTCCCAGTTCCACTTTGAAAGAAATTTAAAAATATTTCAATAAAATCACATCCAAAGTATTTATTTCAGATAAAAATCTGAAGAAACAAGTAATAAAAACTCAAATGAGTATTAAAACACAATATGCAACAAAGAATTTCTGATTTTTTAATTCAAGGAACTCTTTCTAGATAACATTAAAATGGTTCAAATCAATTATTCTGAAACTAAACACAATGTGACTTTATATCCCCTTATGCTACATCACACCAAGAATGTGTCAATATAATGCGCACTGGGCATAAGCAATCACAAAGCAGGAAAAACCCCTTTAACTATCATTCTAGATTACATTAAAAGTCATTTCAAATCAATAATTTTGAAACTAAACAAAACAATTGCTATCTACAAATTGCTTCCAAAATTACGGGAGTCGAACAAAAAGAGATTTTTCAAAAATTCCTTCTCCAACATTGTTCTAAATATTATTAGCTATCGTTTGGAGTTTGTTTCAACCCCATAAATGTTATGGTTGGTGAGAAATTGGCAAAATACTGATATTTGTGTGTGTGTGGGGGGGAGGGGTTCTTCAAGAAATCCAGTAAATCTTTTCAGTAATTTTTTGGCCCATGCATATCCTTGGGACATCCTTAACATATTTGCAAAAGACCAAAACCCTATATCTGGTATGGTTCAGGAGGAGTTGCTGTTCAAAGTTCAAAAAGACTGGCCAGACATTTTGAATCTATAAACTCAATTCCGAAGGTGAATTGCGTTAAAAATATTAATACAGTGGAACCCAGTTATGTCACTGGCTTAGCATAGTGCCAGAAAGTGTCAAGATGACAGACCATCAAGATAAATTGCAATGAAAACCAATATTTTGGCAATATATTATCATGTGCTTGAAATTTATTTATGTGAGAGATGTGTGCTAATAAATGAGAATGCACATGCAAGTGTTTTTAAAGTTTTTTTGTTTTTTTTAAAATAACAATGTTCTGGATAAAGCTATCAGAAATCGAAAAATATATTCTTTCACTTAACCATCTTTAATGGATGAAATTCTAGTAGTAGTAGAATCATAATGAGGTTAAATGAATAGTTTTCAATTAAAAACAGTCTAAATATGGTACATTGTGGTATTTTATAAGGTTGTTAAGGCCGCTCGTTTTTGAGGACTGGTTAGTTAATGGTTTTTTAAACGACCCGTTAACTGTCAGTATGTGTAAAGAGGTTTTTACCTCAAGTACTCAAAAACCACAAGAAAATGTTACAAATTTACCAAGAATAAAATGTGGTGAATGAATTTTTTAAAAAACAATTTTTTTTATAAAAAAAATTGTCAATTTTGCCTGACCAAATTTTTAATTGAAATCTAATGGTTGCTTTAAGCTTTGACAAACTGAAAAATGAGCTTTGGGTGATTCGTTAATATTAATACGGTTTAATTGAATTTTTGTATCATATTTTATAGCTGTTGGGGTTTGAATTGTCTCTGTGATTAGTTTTTTGCATTTTAAACGTTATTGTTTGTTTTTGAAATAGTATTGAAATGATATGCTCATTTGAAGGCTATAAAACTAAGAAATTTGTTTATAATTTGATTTAGATAAATATATATTTACAGGTACTTTCAAAACTGCATAATTATTTTTGTTTGTCCACATACTTAAAATAGAATTACTAGAAATGTGTGATGCACACTAAAAAAGACACATGAAAAAGTAGTAATAAAAGACAATTAATATTAACATCTTATTTATTCTTTACTTTTTTCTTAGATCTTTTTAAAATATATCTATAGGTCTGAATTTAAGTTAAGTTGTATTTTTGTAAAGAATCAGCTAAGATTTAATAAACGTACATCGTTTCCGTGTAAGCTCTTTCTGCTTTTTTCTTCCTCCACCTGTGATTTTTGCCAGAAAACTGAAAAAGAAAAGAACAAAATCTATTAAAATGTAAGAACACTTAATATCTATTTATATAAGTTTTTCTAGGTAACATACTGTTGAATGGACTGTAAAAATTATGTGGGTTTTTAAAATAATTATTTTGACAAGATAAAGTTACATTTATCTGGTCTTAGTAAGATTCTTAAATATGAAACAGATGCCTTTCATGTGTAATATTTAATTTTGTTTTAGGAATATTTTGACACTCAGTTAATATCTATGTTATCTATGTGACGTAAATTGGGGTGTTTAAGTATTAATTTTGTCCATTGGTATAAAAATGGTTGAAGTGAAACACCAAGAACTAGGTGTAGCACTAAATAGGATTCTTATAAAGATAAACCGCATAATCTGCTTAAATTTTTGTCATTAAGCTGTCATAGATTTTAAAGTTCACACATTGCTTTAGTTTGAGGAGTTAATCCAAGCCACAATTTTTTAGATATTTAATCTCAAGTAATATCTGTAAATACACAAAAATAATTATATGCTAATTGGTAAGAGGAACCTTACCCTCCTGATTTACTTATTTGAGGTGGCAGTGGAGGAGCAGGTGGTGGAGGAGGTGAACGAGCATATTCATACTTTTTTTCCAGCTCTTCATCTGATTATGAGTAAATCAAAAAATTTTTTATTATAATCAATATTTCATTCACTCATAGGAATTTACTGTAACTTGCATTAATTGTACCCAATGCTTTGCTTTACTTAATTTAATCCAAAATTAATTGTTTAAGAAATTATCACACCCCTAAAAAAATGTTAACTTAGATAAAGTTTTTGTTTAAAAATAGAAATAGTTCACCTACTGTGGATTTGTATGTATGCATAGGGGAGGGGTCCCAAACACCTATGGTGTGCAACGGGGGGATAGGGGTAAAAAAAATATGACATTTGTGCTTACGATGTACGTTCTATATGGATGTCCCCTAGACAATTATCAATTATTATTTTTGATATATATTTTCAATAATTGTAGGAAAAATTCTCAGTTGAAAAGTTTTCATTGATCTATGTGAAATTATAAATTAATTTTTTTACTTTAATTTATCTCATGATAATATACTCAATATTTACAATGAAAGAACTAACACTTCTTAAGGATTAGCATGTACTGTGTTCTTTGATCTTCTGCAGTTTTTTCAGCCTCTGTAAGTTTCTTAAGTAATGATTCTCTTTCTTGCAGTAGATTTGAATTCTCCCCCTCCAAAGACTGAGAAGTAGGGTTATCTGTCTCACTTTTTATTTGGTCTTCCAGTAGTTGAATCTTTTAGAGAAATATTTTTTTTATATGTAGGCCAATCCCAATGATTAAAATGAATAAAAGAAATGCATTGAACAAATCAAAACTTCAAATTTGAAATTTGCATTTAACTTCAATAAAATTTGTTTCCAACTTCACTTTTACCCACATTAGGACAATGAAATTTTTATCCTCAACAACCTCAGCTAATCTCTACAATAAGTTTAAATACAATATGATTCACTTGTAATGTTTCTTGATTTACAAAACACCTTCTCACAAAATATGGTCAAATAAATCACTGCATCATTGTTAGTACATTGTATTAGTTGAATGCATGTTTCCCACTGCCAAAGATTAAAAATAATGTATTATATTTTGTGATAAATAAATTGTTTAGAAAAAAGAATTGCTTATTTTACTTTATACTCAAAGTCTTTCCGCATGGTTTCCATTTTAGTAGTTAGATCTTCAATTTCAATAAGTGCTTCCATTAGCTTTTTCTCCCCAGCAATATCTTTCATCAGCATTGCACTCTGTCTTCTGGCTGCTTCCCTCTCTCCATATAACTGAAAAATTAAAACATTACATTCTACTTCCAAGCGATATTCTGAGATGCAAAGGAAAACTTCAAACAGTAAATTAAAATGATCTAATAAGATTTGGTACAGTAAAACCCCATTTTTATAAAAGCCATGGACTCATTTTGTTGTTTTTTTGCAATTATGGTAAACTTTTTAATTTTATGAATATTTATAGAAAGTCTCCATTATCTTTCCATCATTGGTTACATAATATTACAATAGATTTTTCCAAATATTTAGGTCAGAAATATTTTTAACTTAAAAACTTAAATGTCATGAGTCACACATTACACTTTGATTAAAAACTACAAGATCTTCACTCTAAAAGCCAAACAGTAACTATTAAACAAAATTTTTTTCATAAGTTATCTGTTCTAAAAAATATCCTGAATTTACTGACACTATGAGCAATCTTTTCAGCATTAGCTCGATCCATGATCTCTTTCTCATACTGTTCCTCAAGGCGTTTATATTCATTGTATGCAGCTTCAGATGTCTTGGTTAGGAGTGCAACATTTTCTTCATACTTAGCAATAGTTTTCTTTAGAGATTCAATCTGGTGATGCATTTCATTGTTTCTTTCTAGTTCAATAGCATAGTTTGTTTGCACTTCTTTAAGTTCGGCATACAATGTGCTTGACTTTTCCTCAAGCTCTGAAGACAAATTTTTAAGAAACATGTAATAAATTAGTAAAATAGCAATTTAAATTTGATTAAAAAAAATAATTAAAAAAAACTGGAGATAATTTTGTATTTATCATTTGGCATTAATTATAATTCTCTCTTTTAGTATTAAGAAATTTTCACTCCATAAAGATTTCTGAGGTCAATGCCTTCATTTAACATTATCCATATCAAAGAAAGAGATCACATAAACAGTCAGTGGTTGATATTAATACAAAACTTTCACTTATTTAACTGAAGGTAAATTTACCTTCAACTTGTAAGCTCAGTTTTTTCAGGTACTCATTTTCTTCATCAGGACCATCCTCCTCATCCTCAAAATTGAACTCAACAACATTAAAACCACTAACTTTGTCCAACAACATCTGACTTTGACGTTTTAAAACCTTGTTTTTGCTGTTCACCTAGAGATTTGACAAATTAATTTCACACCATATAAATAAATGCTGTGCAGATGCAGCAACAGAAAATAAAACTTTAACTTATTGCTTTTGTTTCAATAATTATTTTATTAAATTAAAAGAAAAGTGTCCAAATACCTGCGTTGCAAAGCGCTCTGCTTCATATTGGCATCGCACAGCAATTTCATACTTTTCCCTAAGAGCCTCATATTCCTGTGTCACAGGGCCCAGAACTATAATGCATTTATATATATTAAGTTATTTTTAAAAGGAGAAATAACTAAATAAATACCTAAAATATTTCAAACTAAGACAAAAGCCAGGATATTAATTTAAGAACACATCTAAATTTGTGCAAGTTTATATCTTTCACATTGTAGCTTTCATGCTATAAAGAAAATATGTTATTAGATGCCTTACTTTAGAAAAATACATTATGATAGAGTATCATTTTATAAAGATTGTGGTCAACAGTAGTCATTAAATAGTGCTATATTTCAGTTAATTGAAAAATATTATAAATGTCCAATTTAAAGATTAGATCAATAGGCTAAACCTTCATTTGCCTTCTGTTGTTATGTACAAAGTAAAGATTTGATCAATAATCAATATACTAACCTTCCTTTGCCTTTTTTATTTGTTCCCCTTTTTCTTTCAGCTTTTGTACTAAGACATTATACTTAAAAAAAAAAAAAAAAAAAAAAAAAAAAAATATATACACATGGTTGATAACAGGCTTTTAATACAGAATTAAATCCAAAATAAGGATATTTCAATGCAATAGGATTAAGTGGGAGGGTAAAGTAAAATATTTGCTTTCAAAAGTTTGCAACTTATATAAGTGATTTTATTTAACAAATTTATGGATAACAGTTAACTGTCATTAGATAGTTTAACATAATATAAAAGATTGGTTGATTTAAAATATGAATCACTTTAAAAAAATCAAATCACCTGATTTTGGTTTTTCTTGTAGTTATCTAAAAGTTCTTCGTGTTTATCTATCACTGGAAAATAGGAAAATTCATTCAATTCAAACAAAATTTAAAAACAAATAGCCTACTTATTTGTAACTAAGAAAAATATTATTTGACTGTCACTTTCATTCATTGTTTCCATCAAATGAGATTCACTTTACAATGTTAGAATATTTCTTAGTAATAATTAGTAATTTTGTTGTCAAAAGATAAAGATATACCTGTGTTAATTTAGCTTTGATTGCTCGTAAATATTGTGTTTTTTTTTTATTATTATGGATCATGAACGATGAATGAATGCAATCTTCTATAGCACAAACACTATTTGAGAAATATAATTACACATTATAATTATTTATTGTTTGACTTTAACTAGCAGCTTCTAAATTTAAATAACAAAATTGAATGCATTGATTCATCATTCAGATCCAGTGACATTTTGGAATATGTTGTTTAGCCTGAATTCCTTCTCATTCAAAGTGTTAGTAGTTGACTGATTACCTCTAATACAATGGTTTGACAAGGTTTTGATGACCCTTTCAAGTTCTTTGCACTTGTTTTGCCAGAAATCTGTATCATTTTGGCCTACAGATGTCATTTTTCAAATGCAGGGTTAATGTTAATATCCTTCTGATGATCTGCAATGGAGTGCAGCTTGTAGGCTATTTATGATGAAAGAACCTTACTTTGACACACTTTTCAGGATCTTGGCTGAAAACCAACAACCATAGTTTACAAAGTAATGTCAAAACATGAAGAATAAATCGTGAAATTTAAAAATTATTATTTTAGTACTTAGTTTGCTAATTTTTAAATAAAAATAAAAAGATTGGGTGGTGAATTCAACTTAGACTTAAACATTTTACATATAAAGTATGAAGTACACATTTATTTGACTTGCACTATGTTTTACACAGTGATAGTAGTAGTAGCCTAGGGATGTCCAAAGTCCTGCCCCTGTGGGCCAAACATGGCCCACGCTAAAATTTCAATTAATTGACTGACTTATTATTTCTGTAACTAAATTATATTTAGAAAAAAATTGAAATTTTCTGCTGTTTATTTGTTTACTTTTTTTCTGCTGTTAATTACAATAAATTTCCATGAAGAAATCTCTTGAGTTATTACTGATGGTGCTTTTAAACTTCAATGTATCATTCACCAACATGTTCTTTGTGCCAAACATCTTAGATGTGATCCTGTCATTAAGCCAGTGACAAAAGCTATAAACTCTATTTGCTCTAAAACCATGTTTTATCACTAGTTTCAGCAGTTTCTTCTAGACATCTAGGGGAATATGAAGATGTTGTGTATCACGGTGATGTAAGATAGCACTTCAGCACTTTTATCAACTTAAAAAAGAACTATCTGATCCCGTTTGTCTGGCAGGTTTTGTGTTTTCACTTGATGTGACAAGACATCTAAACTTTCATATCACAAATCTTGGCAATCCTCCGAATCCCGGTCCCAAATTATTTTGCGTGAGTTATTGATTACTATTTAGTTAATCAGCAGATAATTCAGCGTAATTTCATAAATAAAAACAAATTATGGCAGGTAGACCAGCCGTTCCAATAAATATTACTCCCAATATTTTATCTGCAGCGTAACTAGCAGGAATTGAACTCAAACTATCCAAGCACTATGCATGCAAGCCAAACGTAAACTCTGGTATCAGAGTGGTTCAAGTCGAGCTCTGTTTGCAAGCTACTTGTCAGCCTTTCAGTGGCGCAACAGTCACAAGCAGAATGTTTTTGGCAGCTATTTGGAAATGCTATGTGATAATTACAATATTTAGTATTTAATAAATGTTTATCGGACAATATGTATCACTTGTCTATTTTTTTATCAATAATAATAATAATAAAATGATGATTTATATAGCGCTGTATCCCAGCAAGGAGCCAGGCTCACAGCGCTTTACATGGAAACAAAAATACATATATAAATAAAAAGAAACATTCATAGCATATTAACTACATAAATAACAATACGGTATACTCAATACATCAGCTACGCTAATCAATTACAGAAATGTGGTTTTATTATTTTTGAAAATAAATTTTAAAGAGATGTGTCTTAAGTGCAGTCTTAAATGACTTAGCAGTTGAAATGCTACGAATGTGTAATGGAAGAGAATTCCATTGTTTGGCTGCACAAAAGGAGAATGACCTTTCGCCAAAAGATTTAGTTCTTATCTTAGGAACACAGACAAATAACACACTTTCATGTACTATCTGGTTACTTCCCATTATTTGCGTAAAATAATTTGGGACCGGGATTCGGAAGATTGCCCAAATCTTCAGGGGCAGTGATCAAAAGCCAATTATATATTCACAAACTAAGGCCTTCTGAGAACAGGCTGCAATTTTTTCAAAGATAACTGTCTGAAATACATCCTATTAGCACACATTTCCTTCACTTGGAGCAAATCATGACACAGTTTCCAGAAAGATCATTTAATGAGCAAAGGCAGTGGTAAGTTGGAGATATCATAAACCCTGGATGATGAATTTCAAAGTAAAGATGCTTTCAGGACTTTCCAACTTTTGAAAAGGAAATCATGTTTTTGTCTTCAGCTTTCTCGATGGACCCTAATGAGGCTATATGGTATGCAACTGGAACTTATTGAGTTGCAAAGTGATCCTGAATGTCACAGCAGAGTTTTACAGTCAGCTCAATAAAAAAATGATTCAAAGAGCTTCGAACATTTACTAAGAAAATGCTCAGCATACTTGTAAGATCAGACATTCACAATCACAACTATACATTTTTTACCAGAACCATGTGAGAATGAGACTTAGTGACTCTCACCTGCAGGTTATCATATGTATAAAAACTAGTGGCATTGAGCCTGACCTCACCTATTTACAGCTGTCAACAAAATGAGGGGTGAGACTGCAATCAGGCTTATAAAAAAGTAAATGGAAAAGATGTAAACAGGGTAAGGGTTAGCCTGCTGTCAAGATCTCAATCTCACCCTTCACATTAAAATTTTGCCATAAAAACTTTAAACGTACGTCATTAAAAAAATTATCTAAATCCGGCACCCACCCCCTCCCCCGTCAATCTTTACTTCATGATTCATGGAATATGGCTCGACCATGCAAAAAGTTTGGATGCCCCTGTGTAGCCATCTATCTAACTGTTGCAGTCACAGATACACATTCATCAAGCCCAATTCAATAACAATAATATAATATATTACATTAAGTACCCAGTAACAGCACTAACACTGTCCAGAGGCGTCACTGGGGTTGGTGTCACTCGGGGCGGTAGCTCATGGTGTCACCCTCTCACGATTTAACCCATAGAACTCCTCCGAGTTTTCCAGTGCAAAATAACAGGAATATATATAATTTGACCGTCTGGTGTCACCCCCCTGATGGTGTCACCCGGGGCAGCACGCCCCCACCACACCCCCTAGCGACGCCACTGTTGCTAAAAGTATGAATCTAGTACTAATACTAATACTAATACTGATTATACCGCATAAGTACTATAAGTACAATAATAAGTATAAGTATAAAGACTTACTTAAACTTAAAATTATGTTTACTAAGTCAAGTAAGTAAGACGAAGAATAACGCTAATACTAACACTAACTAAATACAAATAAAAATAAATTAAAATGAGTAAATTACAAAGTAGTAAATGAGTCTAAATACTAAATGTCTAAAGTCTAAAAGAGTGATCGGATATTGAATTGATTGATATTTAGCCTAAATTAAATAAAACTTTAAAACTAAAATTGTACATGTTCAAGAAGAAATTTTTTAAAAGTATAAGTCTACCAAACCGTTGAGCTATTTCTTGAAACTAACACATCACTAAATTCGCAAACTTAAACAAGAAATGAAAACGATATATCATATCAGGACAGGCCTGTTTACTTTTTAAGTTCCTGGTTCATTTTCGTTATTTACGTTAAATTCAGTCAGACTGTCAGACACATGACTTGAGGTCACAGATGTGACCTATGAACTTTGACCTACTAAACAGAATATAAAAACAGAACGACGCAAGGTAGGAAGAGTTTGAAGCCAAGTCTTTAAATCTGTAAGTCAGCGGTTCTCATCTTTCCGGTGCTACAAACCGCTAGCTAAACATTGAAATTTGCATGGTTGCAGTTCATATAAGGGCCCGACCACAAAGTACGTCACGCTATTTTTGACCATTTTCACAAACTGTCACTCACAACACGAATGACCCCCCCCCCCAATCATTGATCGTCAGGTCATTTTTGGTAACTCGGATCCGCAACCCTGCCCCCTGTCTTATGGCTCCATAGCTTCATTAAATTTAAAATGTGCCATTTTGACCCCCAACACTCGTAAGCTTACTTTTCCCCCCTTCTCATTAATAAGGTTACAACTACAACAGTTTTTTTGAAAAAAAAAATATAAAACTTGAAAATATAAACCAATTGGTCAATTAGGTTAAAAATGTATGTGATTCGATGAATTTTTATAAAAGATATTGCTTTCCAGTGTTGCGAAGTCTAAGTGTCAGATTTTCCCACGCAGGAGTCAAAAAATTCCCAAATTGGGCTAAAAATTCCCACATGCATAAAAAACTTGGGAAAAAACCTAGAAAGTGGCAACTTAAATAAAATGCTTTCGCATTTATTTTAATGACTTTGGACTTTAAAATTAAAAAATAATAAATATTTCTGCATTTTTAAGGCAATTCTTATTTGAGTACTTTCAATTTTTATTTAATCTATATGTTTTTATTTAACAGCTTGGCTACAAAGCCAAAATATAGATTTTACTTTTAAATTTTAACATTAAGATTTTTTTAAAAGGTATTTGGATACTCCTGTAATTTAAATTTGTCTGTGATTGATTAAAATATTTTTTTAATGAATGCTTTGAAATTTATTTATAATTAATCAATCATACATGGTTACATAGTTTGCTATATATTTACATAGTATTACTGATCTGGTCCTATATATGTAACAAACATTTTATAATGACTCGGGCTCAGACTAATCAATTATATTATTTAACGGTAATACATTGACACAATCTAACCTTAAACTGTCAGTGACAATGTTGGGGAAAACCTTGCCAAAACGTCAGGAAAAAAAACCTAGATCCGAAAAAAAACCTAGACATGCTAAAAATAAACAAACATTACGTCAAAGAGCCTCCCGCCACATCAAAACACAAGTATTTCTTATTTGAAAAATAGCATGTTTCAAATTAATTTATTTTATTTTCATTCAAGAATGTATTTAATTTTTAAAATTGGTCAATCTCAAAATTTCCCATTTTTTAGGCAAAACCCATAAAAATTCCCTAATTCCCTTTTCTCAAAATTTGGCTCAAAAATTCCCACGATTAGGGAAATTTCCCCCGACTTCGCAACACTGTTGCTTTCTATTAATGAATCCTCTTCCACTCAAAAAATTCATCGCTTCTCTCCCATAATATGTACATTCGCATAACACCATTTATGGATGACACTATACTTTTAATATAACAAAGGCCAGAGACAGGCTTTGAGGATGAAAATATTTAGATAGAATAAATCATTAAAATAGCTTGCTTAATGATTAATATTCTCTAATTGGCCTAGGTTAATACTACATTGATTGTAAAAAACAAACAACAAAAACAAATTAATAAAAATATTTACCACACTTGAAATTGGCTTTCTCTTTTGTAGGCAAGTAGCAACTGCAATAATATATAAAGAGTAACGTTTTGAAGTCAATTCATAGAGTCTACTCGATTAAAGCATCCAAGTGGTTGATTAATATGGCCAACACGCATGTTAGCAATGACTACGTTGCTGTTATTTAATCTATAGTGACCAGACTACCAGCCCAACTGTAACCAATCTGTAATAAAATAGGCTTCCTATTTGTAGTAAAACATAGTAGGCTATGGGCCTATCGACTTCACCTAAATTGCGAACAAGGGTCAGCCAGGCTTTATGTGTGTGGTCAACGAAGTGTGACAAATGGGCCAGAGGCCTCACATAAGCCGATTGAACAACAGCGAGCAGTGCGAGTTAAGGCTATTCCAGTGTGTCTCAAAATTGTGAACTTCTGGGCTCTACTAGTGCATGTGCTCTTCCTCCTCTTGATTGTCTCAACACAAGGGGTCAAAAGTTTAAACATTATAGTAAAATGCCAACACTCAAGATTTATAATGCGGCACTCTGTATCTTAACAAATTAAATACAATTTAGCATGTCTATCACACTACTGGTACTGTTTGAGAAGCATTTCTGACGGGGATTTAAGTGTTGTGTCAGATAGTACAGTTAACTATTAGACTATTATCGGTGAGGGTTAATGCCTCTTCGTCAAACCCAAAGCAGGCCAAAGCTTGAAATTTAAAAGTAAAAGTAGTGGTACGCACACTGGCATGGCTGATCTATTCAGCCCCTCCCCCGTGTGCGCTTTCCCTGATCTTAAAAAAAAATTGCTTTGCCAAATTGAAATAATCATCTACGATATAATCGTCTTTTACCCCTCACATATTTCATATCTCACTAAGTTATTAAGTATAACCTTATTTTATGCAGAAATTTATCAATATAAATTCAAGACCTGTTGACAGTTGAAAATAGCAGGGATAAAATTCATATTACAAATTACTCATAAAATCAAAGTGATTTTTTAAAAATATAGTCAATGTTCTTGTTCACAAAACCAGGCCAAGTGGGGTACAAAACAATGACACATGGAACCAACCGTTACCTTTCTAATTAAAAGATTTCTAAATGTCTACAAATAACTATCATTCTGTCTACAAAATACATCGCCATCCGTCAGATCAGCTCGATGAACCACCTTTGCAGTCACGTATTTTTCTCCCTGTACTTAAAGAAATGCATTTAACATTTGGCGAAATATCGTTCTCTTTTTCTGCCCCCAATGGAATTTTCAACTACATTCGGACCTCGCCAAGTCAAACACCTCCATATATCGAATTAATTGTTAGGTCCTTGCCTAATTCCATGACTCATGTATTTTAGATCTCCTTAACTCGAAGATTCTTGGCTTCCAACCTCCTTAAGTCGAATTTTCCAAGACGTATGCATAAAACTAGTGAAATGAAGATTTTACATCCCACTGTTGGAAGGAGCCAATTGTGTGGGGAGAGGGGCTCTCTCGGTGGTTTCATTTCATTTGAAACATCCATCCTGTCAAGCCTGCCCCCTCCCCTCTAAATATCAACATTGCCCTTGATTAATCTGTGCCCATTTCCCTTACACTCCGTAAGTCGATTTCCTTTTCTGGTCTCTGAGTTCGACTTAGAGAGGTGCGACTGTATTATACATTCATAGTATTCCTGTTACCAAGGCCCTCAAGACTGTACTTACATACTTATTTTCAAACTTAACTTTCCAAAGTTACAATAAAAAATGTATGTGAATGATAAAAGTGGCTTTTTTCCCCCTCATTATTTCATTAAGTGTAATAGTAATTAGGATACAGTTATTTTAAATTAAATGCATTAAAAAATTGTTCACATTATTTTTTATTATCAATAAAAATTCAGGGTAATATGTCATCCACATTTTTTGGGAACACCACAAAATTATAGATAACGTTTAGATTGCCAGGCCTAACCTTTGAAGTGACCTGTCCACAGTAGACCTAGAAATTTACTTAGTTCACGCATTATAGAGAGGGAAGATCTGTCTGATGCAGTTGTGCACTCGGAGTTAAATGTGTGATTGTAAGGTTGGGGTTGAAAGAGATCATGCAGGCTAAATAAGGTTTGAAGTAGACAAATTTAGAATGTCCTGGAAAATTTGGAATGTGAAAAAAAATCTCTGGGAAACTCCTATATTGCAAAATTTGATTTTGACCGTGAATGGTGTGAACAAAATTCATGGTTCACAATCTTCTTTTTTCTTTCCCCACTGAGCAAGAATTCATTTTAAAAAATCAATCTCCTACGATCTTTAATTTAAAAAAAATGTTTTCGATTTTTTTAATTTTGTCCAGGAAAACTGGACTATTACTTTAAATTTGGTACAGGAACACTGTAAAAATTGATTGGAGGACTGTCATCACTGTATTATCTTAATCTCACTCAATAGCACAGTGGTAGTCACTGCTCAAATCTTTGCTTTTATTGTTTGCACAATGTTTCTATTGAAAAAAATAAATCTTGACAAACATCTAGCATGAATCGATTAACATTTTATTTATTTATTATTAAATCAATAATTAAAATAAAAAAATTAATAAAAATAAATTTTACTTGAAGTTAAAATCTCATATAGATCTTTAAAAAAAAAAACAGCATCCCAGAAATTTCCATGAAAGCTAAGTATTAAAGTAAAGTCTCAAGGAGATCATTTTAAAGATAATTAAATCAAGTCATTCAATTAAGACCATCAAGTAGGGATTACTTCATTATTATTTCTTTCTTTTTTACTGTAATAAAAAATAATTTCCATAAAATTGTGCCATACAAATAATGAACATTTTTATAAATTATCATCTCAATCACAGTCAAGTGTCCTGTTATTTATTTACATTACTTTGTGTGTCTTGGTTAAGTGTAAACATGAGGATGGGGGATTAGAAATTAAATATATATATAACAACAGTTTTTGCATAAATACATGCTTGCTTGATGCATTAGAGTATGTGATATTCTTAAAAATCTGCTCTGTAATGTAAATTAAATCTATTTATTGTCTCACCATCATCAGTGTGGTGCGCACATATTGCCTCCCCCAAAATTAAAGGATAAAATAGATTATGATCTCAAAAATAAAATTAAAAAAATTAATATCACACATTCCACTAATGGGGAAAGGTAAAATAAAATGTGTAGCAATACCCAAAAGATCACCCTTGTCCATGAAAAGCATGTTTAAACTATGTTACCACGTTGAATGAAGAATTTCAATGACCAGAAAATTAACCCAAACTGTTAAACATTAATATATTTGGCTTTAACAAATAATTTCTAACAATTTCATGCACAAATAATGGTAACAGTTTGAAACAGAAGGACACTTGATTTCAAACTGTAAATAATCCTGAAAAAGCTATCCATCCATTGGCCAACATAATCATTTGTGATCATTTCCTCAGTGCCTGGAGAAGAAACAAATTTTATTGTATTTGTTCAGTGGAAAATAGTGAGTTAATTTATAACTTCATTTCAAGAGCTTACCATAATTTATTAATTAAAATTAATTAAAAAAAAAACACCTTCATAGCATTTCCCCTAAAAGGAGGTAAGCAAAATTTTAAACATCATTGGGGTAGCATGTGTTGTGTTGCATTGCCAATATGATAAATCAAACCAAAATTTAAAAAAAATTCATTGGTAGGCTAAAGCTGTCATACACACCTGGGCCACCTTGTGACCATACTCCATGAGTGTAGGCATGAAGGCATTCACACTGTCATCAATCAGACCCTGGATGTGCTGAACTGCCTGCTCGTCATTTAAGTGTAACATAAACTTTTCTTGAACCTATTGTTAAAAAGTAATGGGATATTTTAAAACCATGTTTTGAATTAACTAAGATGGCGGTCTTGAAATAAATTCAAAATAAATAATTCAATGTTGTACTTACCTTTTTGACAGTTTTATCTGGCTCAAGGGCAATATCTGGAATGTTTGTATCAACCATCAAAGAAAACAAGTTTAGGAAAAGGTTGGCTGATCTGCAGATTGAAACATGTATAATCATAACAGCTTGTCTGTTAAATCCAAGTAGGGCTTTAATAACGAAGAAGGATTTATACTGAATGCGATATAAATATCACAAGTGGATTTGGTGTGCAATATTTTTTAATTAAATTTCAAAATATTGATGTAATAAATCTGATGTAATAATAATAATAATAATAAGGGCCTGGGCATGTAATATATTTCTGGGTTGTAAAAAAAAAGCATGAAACTAACTACGGTGGTGCCTCAGTATATGTCTGATTCTGTTCCAGACCCTAGGATGTATACAAATGGACATATACCAACATATTTTTTCCATAAGAAATAGAGGAAAATGATTAATCTGTTCCCATGAAAATAAATCACATTGTTATTTACATATCACACATTTATTGACGTGGTTGTATAAAATAATTTAAACACTGCTTAATATAAAATACATACATAAAAAAAACTTCAGTCAAAAATTTTACTGCTTTCCTGATATCCAGATCAAAGGCAATTTTTTCATGTTCTAGTGTCCCTGATCTTGGTTTTGTAATCAATTCACCCCCTTCATAACATTTTCCTATTTAATAAAGTCTTTGTTTTTCACAATCATACAAATTATCCATCTCTGCATTCAGTATGCTGCAACTAAGTTCCAGACATGCACACAAATTACATACTTTACTGAAATCTCTTTTTTTTTCAACTCCATGGTGATCCTAACCATTTTTATTTAGTTACTTGGCTCCTCTTATTAACTTACTTACACTCACGTTAAGTGAATTTACTCTTAATTTACGAGAAAAACAAAAAATTATGGATAATTTATTTATTGCTCAAGTTGTTCACTGTATGGTTGCAACTTCCGTACAATACACTTAAGAATTGCGTGGTGTGCTGCCATTTCTACAAGTTACACATGTTTGGTGTCATGTGTCTTAAATGATGTCACACATGGGGGGGGGGGTTGGGGNGGGGAGAAGGTCACACATTTGTGATGATGTGTGATGAGGGGAGGGGGATGTTTAAGAACTGTGACATCACATTAAAAAAAACCCCAGCAAACCTTTAAATAAAAATTCCAATTAAATATTTGATAGCTAAAAGCTTTTTAATGACATTATAAATGCGTTCATGCATGTTGGGATATTAGAGTGCAGCCTCACATTAAATACAAACTGAAATTACAACAAAGTGATTTGAAACATGCTCATTTTCAAATGGGATATACAGCTTTTATTGAGAGGGTACCTTTGTGATGTCATGTTTGAGGGGTTATAACTTATTGTGATGAGTGGGGAGGGGGATATTGGCCTGAATTGTATGAAGCACCCATGTTTTATTCCAAACAAAATATCTTGCGTCCAAACAGGATGTATACCAAACTGGACTTATTCCAAAGTAGACCTTTACAGAGGTATGTCACGGTTAGATGTTATGGTGTGAGAATGACTGAGCGAAAATGTAGGGTGAATGATAAACAAAGCGTGAACACCCGTGGACTTGAATACTCGCTCACCGGGTGTTCACAGGGGAGTGTGTAGAGATGTCAGGTGAGAGTGTCAATGAGGGAACAGTGTGTATTAAGCAGGCAGAGGGACGAGTGTTGAGCGTGGACCAGGACAGTCCTGTTTTATCGATATGTTGAGAGAGAGACAAACACAGTGAATGTATTCTATGATAGCTGCTACACTGTATTGCTATGGATATAGATATGTCAATATATACTGTAAATAAACGTCATTTTCTCTGTTGAGTCAAGTCTCGTTGTTTGGTTCACGTTGTCTGGTTCTCGTAGTCTGGTTCTGGTTGTCTGGTTCTGGTTGCCTGGTTCTCGATGTCTGACTGGCAGTGGTCTCAAGCCACGAAGATGTGGCTACAAACAGCTCAACAAGTTTGACGGGGCCCCCACTGTGGCGGACTCGCTGTCTAGGGGGATTTTTAGGTCCACCCGTTTTGACCACAGATATAACATCAGGCGTACAGTAGTGTGGTAAAAGTATTCACGAGACTTGACTCAACAGAGAAAATGACGTTTATTTACAGCATATATTGACATATCTATATCCATAGCAATACAGTGTAGCAGCTATCATAGAATACATTCACTGTGTTTTTCTCTCTCTCAACATATCGATAAAACAGGACTGTCCTGGTCCACGCTCAACACTCGTCCCTCTGCCTGCTTAATACACACTGTTCCCTCATTGACACTCTCACCTGACATCTCTACACACTCCCCTGTGAACACCCGGTGAGCGAGTATTCAAGTCCACGGGTGTTCACGCTTTGTTTATCATTCACCCTACATTTTCGCTCAGTCATTCTCACACCATAACATCTAACCGTGACAAGGTACCACAACAATTGGTTCTTAACAGGTCCTTGAATGATCAGTTTTAGGTGGAGATGTACAACTCAATAATTTTGTCAGGCCAACAAATTGTGATTGTTACACAGCTGTACACAACAAAGCAAAATGTAAATCACAAGTACAAAAAAACAACAACTTTTGTTTCAAACCAACCTTCGGAGAGCCAGGAAAGCTGTGTATGTGAATACTTTAAATCTCTGAAAATGTTCGGAGTCATATCCTCCCATGGCTTCTACCATCTGTCTGTTTAATTTCATAGGTGGCGCCATAATCTTAGGGTCTCGGCCGAGAATGAACCCAAAGTCAATATGGAACATTTTACCTGTAATATTGTTGCTTGGCATGAACAAAGAGACAGACAGAAAAGGTCACTTTATAAGGAATGCCCCACTACTCCCCAGATCATAGATCTTAGATGAAAGCCATTAAGTCATGTTTTTAAAAGTAGGTTTTTAAATTAAATGTCAAATATAACTTCCAACCAAATTCGATTTGGTCAGCAAAATTACTACCATAAAATCAAGTTTTTCTGAAAATTTTTTGAATGATAGAAATTTTGAAAGTTAACTTATAAAAATGGGAAATGAACAGAAAATATAATTTTTAAGTACCATTTTTTGTGAGCAGTAGATTGTCAAGGTGACGATCTCCAACTTGAAGAAGGTATGTTACCACACAATAACCAGCTGGTCAAAGACATGGAGTGACTTATTGGTAATTGGAACATTTCATTCAATCATTTCTTGTGTGTAAATATATTTATATAAAATCTTATAAGATNATATATATATATATATATATATATATATAAAACTATATATGTATATATAAATAATCTTATATTCACAGGCTTACATTTCTGTGGGTGTGTGAATTGATTTTTAAAACACCAAATAATTATGATTTCTGTTCCTAATATTTTTTAAAGATATTGCTAAACATACACAATATAATTTATAATCTAATAAAAGAAACATTTTTTCATTGAATAGCAATTTTGAAAAAATGTATCGGTCAATTGGTTTTCCAACATTTAAACAAAATAAATTTAATAAACAAAACAATATTTACCACAGCTTTTCACGTAATTATCCATAACTTCAGGTGCAATACCAAATGGGCCTGTTTCAGATGGATTATGCTGTCTCAAGTAATTTTGGATTGCCTTTTCTTTTGACAATTCTGACAATGCTTTAGATTCAATGTATTGCACAAAACCTGGCAAGTTTAACAAATAGTGTTAACATTCTGATTTTTTAATGAAGTTTCTTTAGTTTTCTTCATATATAAATTAATTTGAATCCAGCTAAGTCAAAATATTAAATATAATTAAAAATTTAGGTTTAATAATTATGATGTGTGATAAAGGATTTAAATCTGTACTTATTTATTTACATATATATAAATTATTTCCAAGATTAAAAAAAAAATTCCACAATTACAGTACCATGCTCTTTGCTTGTTGCCAGTACTTTGTATGGTGTCATCTGTAGGTCTAAGTTTTCATGTCGTAAAAGCTGTATAAATTATAAAGAATAACATTTATAAAGAATAAAACTCTTTAAAATACTATAGCTAAAATTTTCACTAAGAGAAACGTCCAATAATATAATTATTTAAGTTGGTTCAGTTTAGTTCATGCTGTATCTTTGAGGTTTAAGTGTAAAAAATGGAAAATGTTGATGCTACATTTTAAAAGTAGTATTAAAGTAACTCTAAATTTCTACACACTTTATCCATAAGTTGAAACATCTGTAGAATAAGCTGATCTTGGCGGAGGTCATCGCCATATTTAAATATGACTTTATATTCTTTGCCACTGACAGTCTCAAAGGTTAACAAACAAGGGCTCAGCTTGCTCTGAGGATAGACCAAAAAATTACGATACAAAATAGATATTACTATCATCACTACAGTTATTAACAAAAAATGGTAGGTATTATTAGGTGGTGTCTTTAAAAAATACACTTAATTGTAATTTGAAATGTGATAAAATTTAAATGAGTTGAAATTTCAAAGTTGCAAGAATATTTAATTTCATTAAGAAATACACATTATGGAAAAAAAAGGCTATCTGTTCTTTTCTTTACAAAAACACAAATACTAACAAATTTAACTTATTTGTATACAACTCACGGCAAAAACATTGGCTTTTTCAGGCACAATAGATTTGACTAAAACTGAAGGATCAAGTGGAAGAGGTATGGGTTCATTGCTAAGCATCTCTGAGAACTCTGGCCTGTGTAGCATAGCCTGCAGGTGCTCGATCTGCTCAATAAAATACAATCGGTGAAAATGAGAAATCTTGTAATAAATGGTACAGTTAGTATTTGCCAAAACAATACTGGGATATACTTTAGGTGCTCCAAAAAATCTTAAAGATCACACATTCATACCTATTTTGGCAGAGTGTATTTTTGTATAAATTCTAAATTGGAGCTATTGCCATTACAAGTAATTAAAATTCACAAAAATACTTTATAATTGATGAAAATAAATAAAAAAACCCCCAAAGTTCACATTAACCAAGGAAATAATAATGTCATTTTTTTTTTTTAAAGAGATTAATTTTATTTACATGTAGCTCAATGCTGTTTAATACATGTTTACTATTTCAAAAGAATTATTAACAAGGCTTTGAAATCTTTTAATCCTTAAAAGAACTCTGCAAACTACAAACCTTTTTTCTCTGACTACCAACATTTTTTAATGACTCCACCAAAGTGCAAAGTTTTTTTAGTAATGTTTGCTGCCTTGACAAAATAGCCCTCTGTTTCTTACTTTGTGGTGGCCCCTGGGAAAGAAAGCATAAAGAGACTATAAATAAAATTATGTTGTTTTTTGTTGTTTTTAAAAAAAACAGATTAATGGTTAGAAATTAATACAAAAGGATACATTTTCAAAGAACTTAGAAAAAAGATCCCCCCAAAAATTTGGAAGTGCAAGTTATTAGTAGTTCAGGGCAATGTATTTGTCAGAACATTAAAAAAAAAAAAATTATTAAAATTTGTTGAAAACTTACTTTACTAAGAGCAAGACTGAATCTATTCAGCACTGTTTTGTATAGGTTCAAAACAACTTCTTTCTGAATGTCTTTGTCATCCTCACACTCAATAACTAAGTACCTGCAAAAAAGAATCAACTCTATTCAAAAGATCATTTTTTATTTGCTACTACCATATTTATTTCCCGAAAAAATAACTGATATTTAACTCAGTCCTATGATATTAAAATCAAATTAGCATAAATTTGTTAAAAATACATATATTTAAAATTAATGTAATTTTAATATACCTTTTTTTTTTCCAGGATATATCACTTAGTGCAATAAGCACTTATTTTACAGTTTTTAAACATGCAGATACAACAATATGAATTTATTTAAAAAAAAAAAAAAACAATGATTAGAGCACATTATTATGTGTGAAAAATCCCTAAAGAACACCACACAGCCTGAAAATTTTTGTTTATTTTGGGAATAAATTAATCTTATCATTTACCAGATGCTCCTTCTATACAGAAGATTATTGTGTTTTACGCTTATCCATGGTTTATGTCTATTCTTGTAATTATTTAGAGTTTTAAATGTGTATAACTAGTTGGTTTTCCTTGTTAAATCAGGCAACTCTTTCCTTGTCTGAATTCCGAATGGGAAAAACGAGAATTTGTATGTGTTTGTTCTTGCATACAGAATAAGAAAAGCGTTTTATCCCTGTTTATTTGAGGTTAAGCTCTAAAGATAAATTATATTTAAAACAAAGACATTTTTCTTGTATTATTTTAAAAATATTTAATAACTTCATTACAAAATTATTTCAATATAAATTTAAGTGTAACATGTTTTTGACTGATTGAAGGGCATGAAAAAAGGTTCTTGGGCTTATATTTTGTAAACATTTCTAAATGTAAAAATCTATAAAAAAATACTTCTTCAAAATATGAGCAGTTTGATTTGCTATGAGAATAGCAATACTCAATTTTTTTCCGTAAAATTATTATTTTTTCTTTAATAAAATTTTTTAATAAAAACATTACATATACAGATGCTCAAGTTGTAGGTAAAGATAAAGCTTTTTTTTTTTTTTCAATTTGTGAAAAATACTTTTGAGGGTCATGTTAAATATTTATGAACCTCAACTTATTGCTTGAAAAAAACAATTTCTTTTGCAGTTGCATAATTAGTTAAAAGATGAGAATTGAATTGAAAGGATTTATTTTTAATGAATTTCCGAAAATACAGATCAATGGCAGAAGTGGGTTCATTTTAAATAAAGATACCAAAGTAAGTGGAGGCTCAATCATCCACCAGTATATGAATTTTAGCCTATTCTTCGTGACTTCATTTAATTTTCTATTTGCTAAACCCAATACATTTCTTTTGGATTTTCAGTGCTCCACAACTTTTTTGTTGCTAACTGATGTTATTTAAAATAGAATTAATGAAAGTAACTTACCAATAGAAATAATTTGCAATAACTGGATTCTTGCACGCTCTTGAGATGAGAAATGTTGCAAGATCCATCTGAAACAACCAATAAATTTCAAATTCAATTTTTCTTGATCTCATCTTTTCTTTTCTATAACAGATGCTCCATTTATAAAGAAGACTATTGCGCTATATGCTTATGTTATAAAAGTTTTATGTCTAGTCTAGCATTTTTATTTGGGATTTAAATGTTGATAGAGCGTTGGATTTTCTGGTTTGTTCAGGCATCCCCTTCCATGTCTGAATCCCTAATGGCATGTATGAGAATTTCTATGTGATTGTTCTTGCATATGGAAAAAGAAAAGTGTTTTTATCCTTGTGTCTATCTGAGGGTTGTATTACCATATCTTTGTGTTGTGTTTATCAGTTAGAATTAATTGCCTTATGTATTATTAATACTTTGCTCTTTATTTTTTATCCTCTAGTTTATAGGTTTAACGATGAGATGCTTATTAAATTTCCAGTAATGAATCTAGCCGTTATTTTTTAAAATTTTTCTAGTTTATTGATGTTTTCTTTGGTTGATGGGTCCCATACAGAAGATTCACATTTTTTAATCTAGTGCTATTTTTTGACACTGATGTACTTGCATGGTTTCCATCAGACAATTCTGGGAACACCAAACTTTAACTTATAAGAAATTTTAACTAGAGTTCATTATGTAGGCAAGGTTACATTTACAACAAAAAATGTATATGTATTAAAATGTTTAAGTGAGAAGATGTTTATGTTAGGACAAACCTCATCATCTAGAGCAGATAAGGACATGCCATTTTTACCAGATGAAGGACCACTGTTCATGGCATCTAATATTTCTTCTTCAGTTGTTGCTAAATCTGACCTGAAAATCATATTTTTAAAGAGCTTTATCCACTCTTCTAGGGAAACTTTAATAAGAAAGAACAATTTGCAACATCTCCTTTAATTTAAATAAGACATTAAATTTGATCTACCACTCACATAAAAAGTATTGCTGTAAAATTTGTTGTTTTCGAATGGGCATGTATTTAAAATTATTTACATACCTCACTTTTGTTTCTTCCTCTAAGCTTGAAGTTCTGTAAAAAAATATTTGAAAAAACATTAACATTGTGTCTCTTTGGCAGAAACAGTGATGACAATATGAATATTTTTAATTCAAAGAAAAAAAAAGGTAAACACTAAAATCTCATAAGACTAAAAACATTAAAAAAGAACGGTTTAAGATTCAAATTAAATATAAATTGTGGTCAACAACATTCTCTTATTGTTGTTATTCTTTTTCATGATGAGCTCTGCCCTTAACTTATTAAAGATGTAACAGCTAAAAGATGAATGTAAAAAATGATTTGAGGTTCATCAGTTATAATAACATGGCTCATGTTCATATTACTTTATAACATAAGCTTGGTAGTCTTATCAAAGTAAATTGATACACATGTTTAAAGCACACTAACAAACAATATTCTTATGCAGCTTACGAAGAAGTTATATTTGACTGTGATAGAGGATGTTGATCTAAGCCAGAGACTGGTTCTAAGGTGATCAGTGATGTTAAATCAGAATCCCTCCTACTAGTGTCATATTCTGGACGTAAAGGTACAAAATCTCTGTCTGTGCGTTTTATTTCTTCAAAATTTTCATATTTGAGAGCTTGCACAAGTTGTAGCAAATATAAGAGTAAGTCCTATATACAAAAAAAAAACCAGACAATAAAAAAAATTGTTAATGTTAAAAATTAGATGCATTAAAATTCCAAGTCACAAAATAAGAGCCATGGGTGATTGAAATAAAAAAGGTTTAAGATAAATGGCAAAGGAGTATAACAAAGGACCAGTTAATTAGATACACATATTTGAAATATTATCCACATACATTTGTTACCAAGGTCCATTTTGGGTACTGACTAAATTTTTTAAAAAATATATAAGATGGGTTATCTTGAAGCCATGCATAGTACATTGCAAATGTGATGTAACATACTTGAAAAACAATTACATATCCAGTTTAAAAAAAAACAACCTAGAAGAAGATTATATCAATTAAATTATAAAATATTGAAACAAAAATGATTATAATTAAAATAAATGTGCAGTCGAAAGGATTCCAGCTAATATAATGGTTTCAGTTCTATTTTTGGGTGACTTTATTTCATAACAGTAAAAATGTAAAAAGCTAAATTTTTTCATTGGGAGAACATAACATTTAAAATTATCTTCTGACCATCAAAATAGTTTGTAATCAGAAAAAAATCTTTCCCTCATTGTACAATACCTCATCATTTGCTTGTCTCAGTCTCATTATGGCATACTTTCTAACTCTGGGGTGTGAAAATGCAGGACTTAGAAGCTCCAAGGCATCCTCTACATTCATGGGACTCCATAAAAGTAGCATTTCAAGAGCAGCTGTGGATTCTTGGGCCAATTTCCAATTGACACTTTTCAAAAACTTTGCTAGAGCCTAAGCAAATATTTACATTTATGTTGGTAGCACATTTTTAAATTTAAATTTACAGAATGTCTCATTTGTATACCTTATCAAATTTTACATTACCAGATGCAATTAAAATTGTATAACTTTAAAACCCTTTAAAAATTAAATTAAAAAAACAACAACCTCAAATCTATTCAAAAGATCATTCTTTATATGCTACTGCCACATTTTTCCCCATAAAAAATAACAGATATTTCCCTCTGTACTATGATATTCTAATCAAATGAGCATAAATTTGCTCAAAATACATAAAAATAAAATCTAAACTAAAATAAAAACTAATAATAAAAAAATTGATTTTTAAATTACGCTGAATTAACACTTTAATTTTAACCAATTTTATTCCTTGAATTTCTTTAAAATTAAATACCAATATTAAAAAAGAAATGAAAATCATGCAAACTAGAGTTGCACACCTCTTTCTGTGATGATAAATAAAATCTAAATTTCCAGACCAAATCTTGTTCTTCAGATGACAGTGTTTTAGTAGGAGGATAACCAACAATAGTCTGCACAGAAATAGAACACATTATATTAGTTACATTTGTTATTTAATTGATACATGTGGAGAAAAGAAAAATGGGGAAAATGGGGTGGTGAGATTCATCATTTATGAATTAGATATCACAGAGCAGTTGCTTTTGCTAAGATATATTTTGGATCAGTAATTTTAGTGTTAGACTCTTACATTGAGCAAATCCCTTGTGCTTGCATCTGGTTTAAGATCTTTATCACTTGGGCCAGATCGTAGGCTCCGAGCTAATTTGTGGTGTTTACTTTCTACAATGTTCTCCTGATTGAAAAAAACCCCAACACTCTGATAACATAAATATGCACATTTTTTGGTCTTCTAATTTCAATTTGTACATGAAAATTTGTATATTTTGATTCATGTAAAAAAATTCTCTGTTCATTTTATTTCTTCAAAGCTTTCATATTTAAGGGCTTGCATGATTTTTTAGTAAATATAAGAGTGACTCCCTCTTTTACAAAAATAAGGAGATAAAAAAATAACATTTTTCAAGACATAAAAGGAGCTCTTCTGCCTAGACAAAAGGCATTTTTTCCAATAATGGCAAGAACACAGTAGGGAAGCTGATCATGTCTGTCATGGACAATCAGGGACTGAAATAATCTTCCAAAATAAAGTTAATTCCCTCAAACCTTCAGTTTCTGATACCCACAAATAGTAACCCTAATATAAAAATGCAAAACTAGACATAAAACATGGATAAGAGTAGGATTCAGTAATAGTTTGCATAGAGGGAGCATTTGTAATATACAAGATAAGATGATTGTCCCCTTAAAAGGAACCTCACAAAGGCCTTAACCTACATAAAAACCATAATAATCAAAACATCGGTTGAGGACCCTTAACATATAGATGGAGATAAATTAATTGCATAACAAAATTTAAATAATAAAAAAAATTAAATATCTACAGATTGAGTTCTCTCATTATTACTCTGCCGTTTTTTCCACTGGTTTGATTATAGCATAGAGCAGCATACGTTAGAAATCTTATTATCAGGTCAACTAATTATGAAATTCCCATTGCAAACATTTTGCTTACCATTAATAATTCAGGATCATGAATTGTTACAACCTCAGCTTGTGTTCGAAACTCATAGGGCCGCTCTCCTTCCTGAAGTAACATTAAGATGGAAATTTTATACTAAATAATTAATTACTACTTAAATGTTTATAAATAAACAATTGTTAAGAATATAACAGTATTAGTATCAGACTAGATATCTTCAGAATAATAATCAAGTGAATTCCATTTAAAAAGTTGAATACTCAGATTTAAATTCTACAGATCAAAGAAATATTATAAATTATGTTTTTTATATTAATTATGTAAAAATTAACCTTTTCAAAATAAACAACAGAGTAGTTAAGATTCTCAAAGTGAACACGGGGGAATTCCACCATAAGATACATGCATTCAGAATCTCTTTTCTCCTGTTCATTGACAAGTTCAATTTCTCTGAATGTCAATCTGTCTAGCCAGTCTATTTTTGTCATGTGTCCATCTCTGTGCTTCTTTGCCAACTGGTTTAGAAATAAATTAACTTCAATTAACCATTGAGTTAATAACATATAATGATAAATAGTGTTACTCCTAATTAAAATAAAAGATATTTAAAAAGCCTGACTTAGGCTACCTATTTAATCTGTTTCTAAAACAATTTTAAATCAGTGTTAAATGATAAACTTAATTTTAAAATTGAGTTTAAACAATAAGATCACATGTTATCTTTGTAAAATTATTCAATTTGAACATATTGTATTTACTTTGGATAATTGGCTCATTCTGTCACTTGAATCTTTGGATTTGCCAGGAGTTGATGATTCCAAACTAGGGTCTGGTTTTTGATCTGGCCACACTTTTAAATCATGCATACCTTTTCGCAAAGTCCTAAAAAAGAACCACATTTTTAGTAAAGTGAGAAATATACAAAACATTCACTATATTTTAAATACTTGTCGAGGCAATAAGCTCTTAATTGAAAAACTGTTTTGCTTTTTTTCAATTTTAACATAAGTTTAAAATTTGGCATTGTCAACCCTTATTCTTGTATTATAGCTTTGTAAATCTCTTCTTTAGGGATTGAAAAATTATTGGCAGATAAAAACCATAAAGTTGCTAATTTATGGGGTTTTTTTTTTTAGCAAGATGTAAATAACAGTCATATATTTTTTTTTTTTTTTATCTTAGATATACAGACGCTCCTTCTATGCAGAAGATAATTGCGTCCACAGACCATGACAGATGATCTGTTGGCAAGTGATGTAGCGGTCACAGGCCACGGCTATAGGGGTTCCACGCATTACCCCAGCCGCCTAACTATTGTCTAGTTAGGTACCCATTCGGAGCTGGGTGACTCGGGGACTCCTCAGGCCCCGAGAACAAATACACACCTTCGTGTGGATTCGAACTCGTGACCATCGGTATGACAGTCGAGAGCGCTACCTCTAGACCACCACGTCCCACGCAGTCATTTCTTCTTGTTTTTGTTTTTTCGTAATTTTAAAATTAATTCATCATTAAATTTTATATAAACTCCATCATTAAGACACCTTGTCACAATGGAAAAAAAAAAAAACTAGGGCTGTTATCGATTAATTTAAATTTAATCGTTAACTTTTGAAAAATTACAGAATAATTAATCGATAATTTTGATTAAGCCTAAAATAAGATGTATGACGTCATTCAATTGAAAATTTCAAGGGATGTAACAAAAATAGGAAATTAACATTGCTTAATTTAAATACAATTAGTTCAATATAATGTCAATGAATTCAAATTTTGTTATTGTTAATTAAGTAAAAACAATCTTTAATTAATTTTTTATTTAATTTTCCTTATAAAAAGATCTTATTTTAAAGTTTACACTAAAAAATCTTTTTTTTTTAAATGGAGAAGTTTGTCAGTAAAAACGCAAACTATTATTAATTATTAATAATTAATCAGCTATTAATAAATCAATGAAATTTTATAAAACATTTACCGTTATTTTAATCACTATTTTATCGATTAAAATAAGTTTAATCGATAAAATTTTTTACAGAATAATCGAGAAATTAATCGTTAATTTCCGCAGCCCTAAAAAAAACAAACTGGTTTTGTCAGAGAACATGCCGGGCCATACGATTTATGAAGGATGAAATCCACAAACTTGCGAGGACAATGCAAAGCTTATGGAAAGCTTATGTCAAAATTAGAATTTGCACACAATTGAGCACAATCTTCTCCTCATACAATAATAGATGAATGAGGACAGTATGAAGGAATGTAAAATTATTCATAGAGCACCACAGGTATTTCACCATAGCTATCTTAAATGTTTCCTTATAAGCAGATTGGTGGATGTGATGACAACTGAAAATGCTATAAAATAATGATTTAAAAAACACTTGCTTGTAAAACACAAAATTTACATTTTTTGCTGAGGTTAAATGTCCTATTCCTGCTGTGTGTCAACAATGAACAAAATAACACTTTTTCTATAGAAATTGCAACTGTGTCACAATAAATGTTGCAACTGAGCATGAATAGGGTTAATGCTTTGCTGTACATATAATTATTTTGGATTATATCAGTACTGGCAGTACAGTATAAAATACTCATTAAATAACAGTTGTAACAAATGTGAATATAATTTTTTTAATAAGTGTCATCAGATTTCTTACCATATGCTTTTCAGAGAGTTTGTTATCAGAGATTAAGACATCAATAGAAAATGATTTCACTGGTATTTTTCACATTTAAATGGACCCCCTAGTGGATCTTACTGTAAATACCTACCAAAAGCTTAAGTACTAGAAAACAAAGTTAAATGTACATTGGCTTGATTCAAATGCTGCACTGGCCAGCATCATCAGTTAAATTTAAAAGAAAATTCCCCTTCCTTAAATTAATGATTTTTAAATTTAGGATGCCTGTGGATTGAACTGTCTTCAAAACAGATTCTATAGACAATAGAATGTGTTTAGCTAAATTTGTTGGCTCATTATGAGACTTAGAATTAAAAACATGAATTTTGTCTTAAAAATAATTACCAAAATGAAGTTTCACACTTTCAAAACCCTTGAGTTCATAATTCATTCACAATAAAACGAATGTTTGCATACCCTCGCTTTCCAAAGACAGAGATAGTGGTGCCTCCAATTGGTATCATGCCTTCAGTCCCATAATAGTCCCAAATAGTGAAGGTAATCAATGCATCCCGAGGAAGGTCACTAAATTTGATTGGTAGACTCAACCATTCATTCCAACTGTTGAAAAATTTAGAAATTTCAAATGTTATCACAAACTTTTAAAATTTTTCAATTGAGTTGACCAAGAAATTTAATATCATTTTTAGTTAAAAGGTAAAGGATGTTAAAGAGAACTAATTTCCATGATGGGTTTTTACTTCAAATGTTTTAAAATGATATAATTACTTCAAATAGTAATTCCATCCATCTGTGACATTATTTGTCAATACTTTTCAGTTTTTTTTTAAAGCATCTAATATGAAGCTTTCAGAAGTTTCACAAAATGTTCATAGTTTATTTAATGCTATTAGACTTACTTCCAGCGTGTTGTGAAAGATTTGTGGGAAGTCTGGACTGGTAATGTAATTGGTCTTCCATTATTAAACACTTGAACAGTTACAAAAAGGTCTGAACATTCTTCTTGGTAGGATCCAGAGAAGTAACCAATTGAATCTTTGTCTATAAGACTTTGATAACTTGGTCTGTTACGCTTTCCTTCCAGACTCCCTCTAAAGTGAGATAATAAAAGTTGAAATCAAATTGCATAATTATGATTTTAAATACCAATTGTGTAACTATATTTGTGCAATGACACAACTATTGACTAACCCAATGTTGGAAGAGAGCAGTTAATAGAGTATTGAGACGGTTAATTGATATAGAAATCTAGGCAAGGTTGTAGAATGGAAACCAATGAGACCAAACTACAGAATTCAACAGAAATAGAAAATAGATGTGTGGAAAATTTAATTATTAAATACAAATACTAGCCAGCAAACAACAGAGAAGAGCTGCAAATGATACTAAATTACAGACTTCTACATACTGAATTAATTTTGTAAAAGCCTATATTATATAGTACAGGTAAAATAGGACACAGCAATGTTCCCTTTAAGCTTTACAGCTGTGTGACCGCGCAGACATCTGGCCGATGCTGCGCAGCAGTTTAGAATTACAGCGCATGAAATTTGGTAAAATATTGCACAAAACATGGATGCTGCGCAACTTTGCACATGAGTTTTTGTACTTTGAACACGGAACAACGAACCTCAGAGGGAACATTGAGTGCACAGGTCCCTGGACCATTGGTAAAATTCTAGCCAGTCTGCCATATTAAAAAGTTTCACTGGTCTATAGTAGTCTATAGCACTTAAGGACTGCACTTTGCCCACCCCTGTTCAACAGTATTGTCTTTAACTGGATACATTATACTATACTGTACTTTTATGGTATACTATAAAAATGGCAAATGTAGGTTATTCTATAAACATTTCAATTATAAAGACGAACAGTTATTTGATATAGGCAGGGAATGAGTATCAGTAAAAAATTAAATGGAATGGAATTTATAAGCCTGATTGCAGTCCTACCCCTCAATGAGTATCAGTAGTAAGTGAGAGTCAAACCATGTCTTTAGTAATATAGTCTATAGTTACTAGTTATATTTAGTAGCCTTTAGACTTGTCTGACAATCAATGTTGCTACTAATCACTAAAACTATAGACTAGTATAGACTATAGCATAGGCAGTAGCTGTAAAGTTATGTAGTAAAGTAAAGTTAAGTTAAATCAAGTGAAGTAAAGGATAATAATATAAAATTATAAAGTTAGTACTAATACAAATACAAAAAATTACAGTATTTTATTAATTTATTATATTGAATAATCCAATTATGGAAATTGAAGTACTAAGACTAAGAGTAAGAGTTGTCCGAGTTCACAAAGAATTTTAGCATAGTTAGTGTGCATAGTATAGAATTATGAATGTATGTTAATGAAAGTTAATGTTATAATTTAGAATGAATCAGTATCAAATCAGTGATTGATATTTTTATAGAATCAGAGTTGCATGGCCAAGCACTAGTACTACTAGTAGTGGCAGTTAGTTATTTAGTACTTATTAGTATTGGTATTATTATTATTAGTAGTAATAGTATTTGTCTATAATTAGTAGTTAAGTAGGGCTAAAACCTATATCTCCGACCGGAGCGTCGCGTCTCTTCCGATTTTTTAGGGTTTGGGTTAGGTTTAGCTTTAGAATTTCGAAAAATTGATGATTTTTAGGGTTTGGGTTAGGTATAGCTTTAGAATTTCTGAAAATTTAAGATTTTAGGGTTTGGATGGCCGCCGATAAGGTCGGCCCGGTCGGAGATATAGGTTTTAACCGTTAAGTAGTAGTAGTAAGTGTTAGTGATTAGTGTTTGTTAGTAAGTGAAAATGCATACGCCTACATCTTTATTTCGAATTCAGCATCCAGCTCCGAGCTATAAACATAATTAAAGCGACCACAATTTTCGTCCATTTAAAAATATAGAACACGATCCGTTTTAAATATAAGTCTTCAACTTAAGTTTTACAGATCCCGTCTTTTAGTTTCTATAATATTTTTCATCTTGTAATGTAAAGTAAAGTTAACTAATTTTCTCGTCATTGAGACAAAGATCTAAATTCACTAGAATGACCTCCCTTTCACTGGTCATTTATTTATCATTTTGATTCGGTATTTAGTTGGTGTACGGCGAAAAAAGGAAGTGGGTGGGGGAAGCTAATCGATCTAGAATCTTGAATTAAACAAAAAAATAAATCCTTAGACACTTATTCATTTTATAAATAAAAGATATGCAATAGGCCTATAATAAAGTTTTCTTTCGTTCCATATGTTTAAGTGCCAATTCCAACAGTGCCAACAGTAGTAATTATTTCTGTAATTTCTAAAGCATTTGTCATTTGTCAAACTTTACTAAAAAAGGAGTTTTTGCCTTGACTCAAAGACTCGATAGAAGCACATTCCAATGGCCAATGCCCACAAGTGCTGAATATTGACGCTACAGAGAAAAACGAAACAATAAATCAAGCCATGAACATTTTGAATAAAATGGGGGAGTTTGAATTTATGTTATATTTGAGGAGTTTCTTGCTTGATGAATTAACAAAACTAGTCACTGCAAGACCCCTACATTAGTATGGATTTATTTAGGAAATTGTATGCATCGGTTTCAGATTTTGTTAAATTTTCCAGAAATCTGTTCGATTATTTTGAAGATAAAGCAAAGAAAAAATTGCCCGATGTTGAATACAAGAGAAGTAGATATAGAGGAAGGCATATACATGCTGATGAAGATGAACTTGATGAAGATGCTAGAGAACTTGTGCTAAACAAAATAATCAGAATAAAAACATTTATACCTGTGATGGATTCATTAGAGTCCAATCTGACAGAGACGGCCTCAGTATACAATGATGCTGGATTTTTTTTTTTCATTCTTAGTAAATTTAGAAGCTACAGAAGAAGAGATTTGTAAAGACGTTAGTGCTTTATGCAAAACATATTCTGAAGATGTTGGCATGAATCTTTTAGGAAAAGTCTAGCATTTTCACCCATATGAATAGTCTTTGTCAAGCCCTTGGTTTAACGGAACACGAGAGTCTGATACATTAGGATCAGCATTCCCTGATGAAGAAGCAATTTTGGGCATCTCTATTTGCTATGCCTAAGTTAATATCAAATGCTTTTAATTTTTATGTGTATAATGTTATAAATAAACATAATAAATTATTAAAATTGAGTAGCGAATGTCTAACGGTCGCATGTACCACTATTTGAGTCATCCCATTTCCCTATATTTTAAAACTGGTTAACAAAGAACCAGATGATATAAAATTAACATCTGAATAAAATTACAGTTTAACGTCTGTTTGTTGCCGAGTGGCGGCTTTGAATTATGCTATGTAATAGAACATTTTTAAAAAAATGCGAGGACAATACTGGTTTTCCCTGTTTAAATCCAAAATGATAAAATCGCCTACACGCCAGGTCAGCACGTGATACATGTTCACTCAAATGTAATGACCTGCTTCGTTTGTCAGGTAATGAGGAAAAAGCACATCACCTGTTGCTAAGTGACACGTTGCTACAAATAAATAAATAATGGTGTCTTTTTCAAATTGAGCAACCTTTTTCCAGTTTGTCATTCACTGTTTGTGATAATTTTTGTTGCTGATAGTTCTAATTAGGCCCAATTTCTTAGTGCTCGATTGATCCATCCATCCATCCATCCATCCATCCATCCATCCATCCATCCATCCATCCATCCATCCATCCATCCATCCATCCATCCATCCACCCACCCATCCATCCATCCATCCACCCATCCATCCATCCATCCATCCATCCATCCATCCATCCATCCAACACTGGTCAGCATTTGTGACACTAATAACTAAGAAGAATGGTAGGGGTAGAGCTGACAAGAATCTCGTTCTTCAAACAGAAGAAGAAATAAATTACTGGCATGAGGTTTTGAGTCTCTGTGTAGCTGTTGTCAGGTCACTTTCTGCACGCAGATTGCCGTTTAGAGGTTTCCATTATAGATTTGGATTAAAAAATCATGTTAAGCCTGGTCCCTTTTGGAACTCAGGACGTGTTAGCGCATTTTCGTATTATGTATCAGTACTTATGTTAGATATCAGCATTATGTAGTTATCAGTAATTGTGTTTAGATTTTAGACATATTTTTATGAATTTTCTTGTGTAATGAATATACCTGAAATTTTTTTTATTTAAAAGTCATTTCTTTACATTTTAAATTTTTTTATTTTCTCTTTAATCTAACTACAAGTGGTTTGTGGTCACTGAAATAGGACTCATAAATGAAACATTCTAAATTGTAATCAGCTAATCGCCCAAATACTCCGTCAATTGTTGTTTGATAGATCGTGGTTGCCAATCTTGGTGAAAGTAGTTGAATGTTGAAGCTTGTTTCGAAAAAGTTTTCAATTTCTGCCCCTGGGCCGCTAAGATCTTGATTGAAGAATTGAAGTTACCACAAATGATGACGTAAAACTCTCTAAACTTTTACACATGTTCTAATGACGTCAACAAAAAAAACCAAACTAATACTTTTGATAATACTAAGACTTCCGGCAATGGCGGCCGTTGCATGCGCCAGTGTTATCGCTCGATTCGCAATGTTTTTTGGTAGTTTTAACGGTTTTTTTAAACGGATCGAGTAACTGAGTGTTGATGCACAAATGGCAGGTCAGGACATACAAAAAACATATATACATCATGGGTCTAGGACTTATGGTTGCTGAGATCTAGGGTGATGACAGACGGACGGACAAAACGGGTGCAATAGCGCATTCGACTTCTCGAAAATGCGCTAAAAACAACAGTGGGAACCATGTCATCATCATCAGTTGTACTTTGGGTTCCTTGTGGAACATAGGGCCTCTGTCAAAGCTGTGCACGGTCCCTTGCCAGTCGCTTCAATTCTTCCCAGCTCTTCCCAGTTCTTCCTGCCTCATCTAACATGCTTCGTCTCCATGTACGTTTGGGTCTTCCTCGTTGGCGTTTGCCCTGGGGGTTCCAATCTAAGGTCTGCCTAGCCCTATTGTTATCTTTCCGAAGGGTGTGTCCAATCCATCTCCACTTTCTTTCCACGATCTGTTATTCTATTGTCCTTTGTCCACACCTCTCCCACAGTTTGGAGTTTTCGACCTTGTCGAACCATTTTATTTTCAGAATATTTCGGAGGCATCTGTTAACAAAGATCTGGAGTCTATTTTTTTGTTGTCTCTGTCGTTCGCCATGTTCGGATCCATAAAGAAGGACTGTTTACGTTGGTGTTAAAGATCCTTACTTTTGTTTTGACAGAGATGTATGTAGATCTCCAGACTTGTTTCATATTGGCAAATGCTACTCGCGGCAAATTTATTCTTCATGAACGATGTCATGACCCAGAACTTTTGGCTGCGTTCGATCCTTTTCTGAACTTACACATAAAACGGCATGGTAACAAGGATGTGGCACAACATCATTTCTTTCGTAAAAAATATGTGATGAAATGATCAACATAATCGAAGAAAAGGTAATTAATAAAACATGCCAAATATTTCTCTAGCAGGGTTGCCTTAAGAAACCAGGAAAGCCAACACTTTATCATCATTACAAACTTTAATAAGAATGCAGGACTAAACACAAACCATAGATTAACGTGATAATCTTCTGTATAATCTCCTGTAACAGATAAGATAAGATCTCTTTGGACGCTGCTCCGGACATTTATCAAGTAGATCAACTTTCTTTCATTGTGAGTTTTATCTCTGAAGTCCGATGCACTGTCGAACGATTTTTGATATTTATTCCAATTCCAGAATTTATTCATAGTAATAAACACTCTATTATTTTGATGTTTTTTAAAGTCAATTAAATATTAATTGTATTATATGTTCTTTACTAGTCCTTAATTTGCTAAATTTCCAAAATAGCGTCGAAATGAGGCCAGAAGTCAGAAGTGCCTTGACCCTGAGTATCTGTAGTACGGGCCTGGTTACGGTCACGCTTATTTGCTCTCGTCGTTTGCTTCTTCTGGTGAATTATTTGTAAAGAAGATCAAAAATGGAATTTAGGATGTCGACTATTTTGATCCAGGGGGCAGACATTGTATATCTTCCTTACAATGTTGCATGTTTTTACACATATGTTTTTACACACATTAATTAATCTTCACAAACACATCAAATAGGTTCTTTTTTCATCGAAAAGAAAACAAAATGCTTGGGTAAATGGTTAAAAAATTGTTCGTGGCCCGCAGGAATTTAAGGCAGTTAGGTATTGTATTTTAATTTGGGCCATGAAAATTTATTGTAATAAGTTTGGTCACTATCCATCCATTTACCCAGTAGCCAATAATTTAAAAGAAAAATGGATATAGCTCATGAAAAAATTGACTTCTTGCGCTACCGCCCTCCGAAAAATAATAATTTAAAAAAAATGATGCCAGCAACCCTAGTGGGAGTGTTCAAAACAAATGCGCATTTCTTTTAAAACTGATAAGATGAATTGTGTTTGCAGTCAATGTTTAAAATGATGTTTATAGGGGCCATCCATAAACGACGTCGTCTTAGACCCATCCAAAATGACGTCACAACCCCCACCCTTCCCCCATAAAAGCCTTTTTGTATTTGAAAATGATCATGTATCAAGTAAATTTTTTGTCATTTAAGTATGCATGTAGGGTACGGCTGCACTCTATTACTGTACCATGGGTGAAGCCATGTAAAGCGTCATTAAACAAATTGTAAGCAATACAATATTTCAGTGGAGCTTTTATTTTAAATTTTTGATATGACGTCAGAGTTCTTAAATGCACCACTCCCCCTTGTCACACATCGTCACAAATGGTCTAGGCCCATCCTCCCATTTATGGACGCATCCCATATAGTACTTATGTTACAGGCAATGTGTGAAATCAGGAATTCTATAGAAAGCCTAGGCAAAGTATGAAATTTGTTAAACTTTTGCATACTTTGCCCTTGTCATTCTTTAGAATGCCGGATTTCTTTTTGGCAAAGTGTAAAAAGAGTACAACAAAATACTTTATTGACAATTCCGTATGTTAAAGTGGAAGTAGAAAAATTAAAGCACATGATGTAGATCTACGCTCGGTATTATTTTGTTCGAAGCATTCCTCTGATTTCACATCATGTAAGACATTTTCATGTAAGGATGACGTTGTGAGGCCTACTTTAACTCTGCAGCCAAAAAGAGCTTCGTATGGTGATCTTTTAATTCCAGAATGAAAAGCTCTGTTCTTCTTGAGTTGGATGAACCGTAACCCCTCACTCCAGTGGCCTGTTATTTTATCTTGCATCCAAGCACACAGCATATTTTCGATGTCCTTGTTAGCACTTTCGACGCTCCCTTGGTTTTGTATGTGGCGCAGCTAACCATGAACGATTTTCAAGGTGGGCCAATACTCCTTTAGGCTGCTTACTACATTATTTGCAAATTCCCTGCCATTATTTGACTGTAGAATTATTGGAGCACCAAGCATCGTAAATATGTTTACGAGCTGGCATGCTACTTCTTGGGCCTTCTTTGTCTCCATGGCTACGAACCACGAACTTGGTGGTATGATCTTGATGGACCATTATAAACTTGTATTCACCATCAGGATACGATTGACCTGACAATGAGAGTTAAATAAATAAAAAGCCATGTACTTGACCACAATGCCTTTTTTGACGCTTTTTAGTTTTTTTTCTTCTGGCAAGTCTCACTAAGACTGATACACAGTTCAATAACATGGCGAGTAGCGTTCTTGTATTTGGCTGAAAGTTCTTTCTCCATTCTGTCTCGTCCTCCATGGCCAAATGGGCTTTTTGAAGCACGTCAAATATCTCGGAGTCCACGACGTAAAACATAATGTCACTCAAGACTCTTTAACAGGGTAGATTAGCTTACTCTAATTTTCCATCATAATGTTACACCAGCCAATAGCCTTGTGGTTCTTGCTTAATGGTGGTCTTAGCCATTTTCCCATCGTCAACATATTTTAGGTAACAGTTTCGTTTAAAACAAACCCCGCTGTTTTTAGCAGCCATGGCTCTTACTTTACATAACTCATCGTAGAACTGCCGTTGCAAGTCAGCATATTGCGATTCTGTCCTAGCACTACATTCTGTTCCGACATTGTCATACATCAATCTAAGGGGAAACGGTTTGGAAGAGCAAGTGTGGAATCATTGCTTGATGATATTATCTGACGTCGTGAGATGAAATTTGGCAATATTAATATTGTATTTGATTTGGTAGGGGAACCTAGTACCAGCTAAACGATGTCTTACAATAACTTTCAAACATCATCAAACAACGACCAAAGCGCCACCGTCAACATCAGTGGCTAGAAAAATGGTGGGGATAGGCCAGTTACATACTTTGCCGGACCACAACTAGCCATTCTATAGAATGCCTAGGCAATGCATGAAATGGCAATCATTTCATAATTTGCCAGGAACCTTCAGGCATTCTATACATTGCATAGGCATTCTATAGAATGCCTGAATTTCACACTTTAAAACTATAAAAATGATGTTAAGAGCCTCCGGGCCTGATCGGTAAAACGTGTCAAAAAAAAAAAATCCTGAAAATTTTAATCGAGATCATGTTGGACTTTAAAAATTATTTTTGCCAAGATAATATAAAATGGAATGAGGAATAAAACCTCAGGCTTTTAGAAAATTAGATTTTGGGTCCGGAAGAAATTGAAATAAGTGCAATGCCCTACAGTATTATATTATGGCTTATTAAGTTTTAATCTATATGTTACAAAGCAGAGCCCTGTCTCATTATCCCTTATTCTCCAACTTCCCGTGTAGGTAGAAGCATGAAACTTTTGTAAGTTGTTGAATACACTTCTGATATGGTAACAGGTGAAAAAATATTTAAATTATCACTCACGGTGGCATGGGGGAACTAAATGTAGTTTTTCCCCTTGGTTGAGCTATATCAAAACTGACTCATCACTAATTCTCCAACTTCCCGTGTTAGTAGACACATGAAACTTTGGAAAGTTAAGTACACTCTCAAAATGATATTGGCGAAATAGAATTTTAAAATTACCATGCATAGAGGAACGCCAAAAATTTAGTTTGAATGAATGTAAGTTATAAAAACATTGGTTAAACTTTGGCTGCTGCATATTTAAATGATTATATCTTGATCAAACTGGGTATATGTAAACTTGATAACCCATATTAACAACCGTGTGTCAAAAAACTCTTAATGTCCACCCAATTATTATAATTATCATTATCGATTATAGTTAAAATGTGTACTTTTAAATATTGAAAAGTCCTTCTTTGTTTTTCTCTGATTTTTCATGATATTTTCATTTTGAGTATTCTTTAGTGTGGCTTGGAATGGATTAGACATTTTACATGTTTGGCATAAAAAAAATGAAGGATATGAAAGCAACACCGAGGAGGACTCATTTCGTATCTCGAGGTTCCCATGTATATCGTGTTCAGCAAATTGTTATATACGTCAGGGGTTGTTTTATACATTTTATTTTCAGTCTCGTAATTAAATATCTTTTTAGAAGGCATAACGCGAGCTAAATTTTTATTAACAAGGGAAATAAAAAGGCATTGTAATATATAATGATATAAGATGCCAATGCAATTGGTACTTAATAAAACTATCGAAAACGTAGTTATTTTTAGGTTCATCATATTGCCGTATGTTCAACAAAAACTAGAGGTAAATCAGTAATAAAGTTGATAATAAAATTAGCGGTAAAAATATTTTTTAAAACCACGTTTTTATAAGTGGACTAAAAAGTAGAAAATAATTGATAACTATAAGCTGAAGTGTTTTCCATTGGTGTGTTTCACAACTTCGAGCGTGCGCTTATGGGGTGCTTGGTATAAAAATTAAAGATGTATAATTTAGAAGGCAAAAGAGAGATCTATAAGTGAGAGAATGAGTGAATTGCATATGTAAGACCTCATAATCATAAGCCAATTTATAAATTATGTTCTACTTTTTAGCCCACTTATGAAAAGGTGGTTTTAAAAAATCTTTTTTTCTCTCTATTTATTATTTGTTTAAAGTCCAAGTGTAAAATCATACAGTGTATCGAACATTTTATTTCTTTATTTATTACTCTTATTATACATAAGAAAATTCATTAAATACAAAATTGCCTAATAGGTTTCCATATATTAAGGATTGCCAGGTCTAACCGCGTAGCGGCCCTCCCAACGATTTAATACTTCGGGGATGAGGCCAAGGTGTGAAATCCGGTGGCACGTGGATGTCAACAATAGCAGACGTATACAGATGCTATATAGTGATACACAAAAATGCATTAATTTAATTACGGTACATTCAATTGATATGAAATTTTCATACAGTGCATGGTCATTCAAGATCTCTAGGACCATCAGAAATGGTTTCATTTTACGAAATTTATCGGACAGGACGAAAGCAAGGTAATAAAAACCTGGTAAAATTAACATACACGACAGTTAATGTAATTTTATTTTTGAAACGTCAGCAATCCACAGATTTTTTTACTACATAGTTGAGCCATCAACCATAGCACCGACTTTCACCCTAAATACAAAAACGACACCATTGAGTTGGAATGCGTAGTGGGGCACAACACGCCTGAGCACCGACTCCCACTGTTCTGCCAGCTCTAAGTCTTTCATGCGTGGCTCAAGTCTGTCCCTGTACTCTTCTACACTAGTCAAGAAATTCTCACGCATCACGATGACTACAAGTCCACCTGAAATGAATCACGTTCCTGAATTTTTATTTTTGTTACATAACCCAGGGTTATAGAATATTCATTAACAGAAACAACTATTTTATGCAGTAATTCTTATGGTTTTCGGAGTTCGTAACACAAGAAAACGTAGTAATCAGCAGAGTTTTTAAGGAAATAAATGCTACCTGTTTAAAAAATAAATAAACGTACACAATTAAAATTATTTTTCTTCTAGTAACTATTAACTATACATCATTCTGAAATGAAATATTTAGTTTAAGCGTATACAAGAATTACTACACAACCAACACTTGCAAGAGCATCGAGCCTTTGCAAATGTTTTTTTTTTTAAAAATTGTTTACAATCTTCCCCGTTTTCTACTTTTCTCACTCCATTCTTATAATAACTTATAAACATTTTAAAAGGTCCATTACTGATTCCGAAGGCGTGTGAAAAATAATGCGTTAGCTTTCTGAAAATTATTTCTGTCAAATGGATGACCTTTTTTTCATTGAAGAATCGTTAATGACTACAGAGTAACTAAGCAAACAAAAGCGTTTACATCCACAAAATAATTTAGGTCAACCGTTAAATCTCACAACATTTAAGAAGGATCGCCATCAGCATGTGAGGAAATAAGACAAAAATGTTTTATAATTTAAGTATTTCAAAAGCCTACATATGTTGTATTTATCAATTAAAATAAACATGGTAAACATTTTCAAATGCATTAAAAGCGAGCTTTTGCTTAACATTTATCATTATATATAAACATTTTATTCTAGAACCCTTAAAATGTGTTAATAGTAATGTCTTTTATTGTTCTGTTTTAACGTTTTATCAGTTACAAAGGAAAGAAGAAAATGTAATTCATGAAGGAAAAATAAAATATGGCTTTGGTAAAAGTAGTCAATAGTTAAAATCGTCATGATTAAATCATTATAATTACAAGTTTATGTAGTCACCAACGTGTTAATGGAAGCAATAAGTCTCGGCAATCTTTGGTAATAAAGTGCCTGCGTCAGGTCTGAATCTGTGCCGTTTGTTGCTTTAATCTGCATGAATTATAATGAAATTAATATTGGTACTCATGTAACATAATTGTGATAGCTTCATGTACTTTTAAACAAATTTATATATTGTGGTTCTGGGTGAGGGAGTTTTGGGGTGTGCTAATTCAATTATTTTCCTGTCATCAACTCGTCTTATCTATCACAGACATTAGTGTCAGGTACACATTCGGCTCTGGCTGGACTAAGGGAAACCTTTGGCCCCAGGAACAAATCCCTGCTTTTCCGGAGATTCAAACTCGTGACCCTTAGTACGCCAGCCGAATTCGCATGCCACTCGACTAGTAGATTCAACTTAAACGATTAAACATTTGTGTCTCTTATTTACACAGTCACTATTTGAAATTAATACGGTAGCGCACAATGTAGAAAATAATGAGATAATCCAGGTAGGAAGAGATATGGATACAGTGAAGATGTAGTTATCAGAAAGTTTACCTGGCCTTACAACACGCACGAGCTCGTCAAGGCCACTACACGGAATATGTCCCTCACCCATCCCGCCACAGATCAGAGCAACGTCGTAGAAATCTGTTTTAAAGATATGAGAAGATATTACTTAATAAAAATATATTAATTGACCTTCTAGATTTTACTTAGTGAAAAAATTGTTAAATGTTATTTGAATACCAATAAAAAATAGATATAGCAGGACCGTGTACACTTCCTTAAAATATTTGTGTATATACACTTGTTGAATTATGTAGTGCAGAACCTTTGAACTTTAGATATACTCCTACCTATCTTATCTTATCTGTTACAGACGCTCCTTATATACATAAGATTAATGCGCCCTACGAAAATATGTAACAGAAATACGGTATTTCAAAGGTTAAAATATTAAAATATTAATAGTATTAAAATATTAAAATTGATTTTAGGCTGTTTTATGTCTAATCTCGACAACAACTTAATAACAATTACAACAACAGCCAAATAAACGAAATTGATCGAAATTTAAAATGTAAAAAGCAAAGAACCTGATTCGATGTTTATTGATGTGCCATTGAGAAATGTGAGGAACGTCCGGGTGTAAATATTCTTTGCTATTGCCAGATTCATCATCCCTTCACTGGGATCTAAGGCGTCAATTTTGGTGAAACCCTTGAGCGTTAACTGTGGATTCATGAGAAACAAGTCTTAGTGTTTTGTACAAAAACAAATGTTATTAAAAAGAACTTAGGTCAATTGAATGTTTTGGGATGTATAAACTATCGTTGAATTCCCTGGAGCTGGTGTCGTTTGTTGCGTTAAAATCAGTCTTCCATCGGACGTGGCCTTAGATCAGATCTCCCTTGTTCAAATCTGTTGAGTGTCACAGATGACCAAGTGTTGCTATAAGGCTTGGGGACTGGAGAGACATAGTAGACACGACTTCATAAGTATTGGCTTTATCTTTGCATTTACCATCAGTGCACACGTGACTTTGAATGCTTTTGTAATTTTAAAAGTTTGTTCCAGCTGCGTGATAATTAAAAGTGATTTTAAATCTTTTTATTTCATGAAACAGGTTTTCAATTATAAAATATTAAAAAAAAATAAAAATCTTCTCATAGGTTAAGGAGTATGAGCCATAGTCATATCATTATAACTATTGATCCATAGCTATTTAAATAAAGATTCACACGTAACAAATGAGACTATGAGATCTTAGTAAATAATTGTTCACGATTAAATACAAAGGCTAGAACGAACGTGTATTTACGCTGTCTTGTCATTCAATAAGACATTCGATTTTGTGTCTATTTGAAAGAAATTACTTAAGTTCATCAAATAACTTTTAATAATGGCATTTTTGGTAGACATGGGGTAAACTGAAATTGGAAATAACACGCTTTTCATTGTTTGTTTTAGTTTTGGGTGTTACAGATGAGTTTGTTTAGTGTGAAAACTGAATAAAACCAATAGATTAGGATATAAACACGTTATTATACTTTGTTCTAAATAATTTTTTGATAACCTCTGTTTTAGGACTTTACATTCAATATCTCAATACATAAAACCTTATCAATTGAGAAAAAAGTACGTAGTTAAATGCTAGACACAAAACATAGTATAATCGCCAATCCGCGGACTACAACTAACCCTAAATGTTTAGTTCTACCGATAGAATTTCTAATTTGAAATATTAAACTAATTTTTTAAAAACATTTACAAATTTACAATGAAATTGAATAAAAAAGAATTAAAAAATAATAATTCCTTGTCTTGATAGGAGCTGGTTAGATAATATATGCATAATGAAAGTTTAGGACTTTTTAATTGCAGGGTTTCAGATTAAATGGATACGTTAGAAATGAGTGCTAGAAAGACTTCAGGAGTTTTAAACTCTTAAGCCGTTGGCAGCACTAAATCAATGCTGAAGAGTATAAAGAATATCTCAAATCCCAGATTAATAGCGCACCTGATATTTAAAAAGATCGTATTTAAATTTATGAAATTATGCATTTACACGTATACGTCACATCACTGCTGTGGACTGTCACATCGATGTCAAATCCCTGCCATCCATGGAACTGACATATCCTGCCATTATGCATGAAATAGAACTTACTTGTCTCTAAAAATATAGAACTGACTTGATCTCATATAATTGGAAATTACTTGTTTTCTCCAGATTACAGCACTGACATCAACGGTCATGAAATAAAACTTTTTTTGTCCTTCCATGCTTAATGTGGAGCACGTTTTTGACGTGTTATAAAATAAAACATGACAGAACGAATCGCAGACAAAATACAACTGACCACTTGTAATATAGACCTGACCTTTTCTCCAGCCAACCCAGATCCAGCTGCCACATCCAATATATAGACATCTTTACGTTTAGAGGGTTCAGGAAACAGCTCGGACATGACCTCGGCAGAAATTAGTGGACCTCTGTATAGGTCCTCTGTAAGATCCTTGAAAACTATTTTGTTTAAATACCAATGATAAACTTTTATGACTTACATGAAAATAAACACATACATCATGCTTATACTATTTTAAGTGATGAGATAGTAATTTAACAAGTGATGAAAAGTAAGATTTAAGTATATATTATTAATTATTTTACAAATCATTCAACGTATTTTTTTATGGTGCATATTAGATTATAACTTACTTTCTGGATGAATTCCATAAGATTAACACAGCAAAACCTCCAAATTATTCAAGTTTTATTGAGGAAATTGTACGCTTCAATTCAGATTTGGTTAAATTATGTTCAAGGGATAAGCCACAGTAAACGATACTTCAAAAAAGTTTTCCTGCATGTTTCTTCAACATTGTATGAAGCAAAATATAAGTAAGTTAGCTTGTACTTTGAAAACTCCTGTTGATCTCGGCATTATGTAATCAAATTTTAAAGTTTGTGCCACAAACAAGAAAGTAAATTTATGAGAATCTGCATCTGCTCTTTCTGAGGCTCAAAGTCCATCAGTTGTTTGGTTGATTGGGATTAGAAGAGGAAAGAATTTTGAAGGTAAAGGTTGAAATATGAGCTTCGTACTTAGTCGCAACATGTCATGTCCTAATAATTTGAGTGAAATATTAGCTGTTTTGAACATGATTGTCAAATCATTCCTGATTTATAAACAACACATTTTGGAGATACGCATTTCATGCTATTTGGCCATGGACTAATTCAAATGTTTCAGAAACGTTTAAAAAATTATTTTTAAAGTTATTTAAATTTTGACCAAAAAAAAAATCTACCAGAAATAAAATAAAAATAAAATTAAAAAACAAACAAACAAAAATAGTGTGTGCCATCACACATGGCCGGACCTCCCCTCCCCTATCACAAACTGTCACACTTTTTTGCACCCCGCAACTGGAGCGTGACGTACTTTATGGACGACTCTTATCACAGTCACGAGTCATCCATACACTAGTTATGATTCAGTGATAACACAGTCATGAGTTTGTCATACACTTGACTTTACTATGCTTGCCTTTTCATATCTGGCTTCTTGTGCCCAGTCGGTATATCGTTTGGCAATTTCTTGTCTGGACACACCAGGTTCATGGGCAAAGTCGTTAGCTGCGTTAGCTGCGGATGCGTGACTCATGTTGTGTTTGCTTCAGCTGAACGTCTAAACTTATGGTCTGAAACAAAAATATCAATTTTCTTCCGTATTTATTTCCTTGGGCTACAATGAAAATCTCTGTTTTTGAAACAAGTGTTCAAGACTTACTACTGGCCATTTTGTTTAAGATGTAAAGACTGTAAAGTTAAGTACACACACGAATCGTTTTTCTGGAAAAATTCATTTAGAATCCTTTGGCTTCAAACAAAATTTATTCGAACTTTAGCGCATTCTTATTACACACACTTTAACACTTATGTAAATTAAGGCAGCCTTTGGATCTGTTGGTGGTTATCTCTGTTCTGAGGTACGTTTCTAGGTGTATAATAGATCTCAGCAAAACTTGGCCACTTATTCTTATGTCCATCATGATACACATTGAAATCTTGAGGGGTTTTGAACTTTAAATCATATACATAAGTGTTTAATAAAGAAGATGCTTATTCTAGTGCAGGTCTTACCATTGTAGGAAAATATTTTAGTTTTATGCTCTTATTACATTGGAAAAATAGTTTCTTTTATAAAGGGGCCATCCACAAATGACGTCACGTGATTTTGGCAATTTTTAGCCCCCCTCCCCTCGTCACGCTTCTTCACAAAACTTAGACCCCTCTCCGATATAATGTCACAAGGCTTTGACACCCCCCCCCCCAAAAAAAAAAAAAAAGCCGTATTTTCTTATTTAAATAAGTTTGTTGCAAATTAATACTTTTAAAAATTTAATTATGTATTTAGTGTAGAATCTAATTCTGCACTCTAATATCGTAATACGCTTGAATCCGTTGAAAACGTCATTAAATAAAATGCAAGCAATCAAATATTTAAGTGGAACTTCAATCTAAAGCTGCGTGTTTTTGATTTGACGTCAAATTTCTTATTAAACACCCATTTAAGCATCACATATCTTCTTCACAAACACGTGACACGTGGTTGACTCTCAGGGAATCATTCAGCTTTGGGAAAAAAATCATCGGGTTTCAGGTCGGGGTCGTGGGATGGTGGGATCCAGATGTTGAAAACTGTTTCCTCCAAGCGCTCGATCGAGAGCCGGGGCGTTGTCATGGTGGAATCACTGAATTTTGTAGGGTACACGTGGGTTCAACCATCACATTCCATTAAAGTTTCTGGCAGGCACTTGTCATGATACCTGGAGCCATTCACAGTCTCATTTGGCTCCAGGAGAACAGCAACAACCACACCTTTTTGGCTGAAGAAGATGGTGAACATGGTGTTCTTCACCCATCTGGTTCGTCGGGCCTTAAAGGGCCAGGCTCCATTTTTTTCCAGAGCCTGGACTGTTTCTTCGTTTCTGGATCCACGTTGAAAAATCAAGTTTCATTCCCAGAAGTCAGAAGCTTGAAGGAGGCAAACCTCACATTCTTGAAACCCCTCAGGGGGTCAACACACCACTGAGCTCGTCGTTTAGGGGATCCTGAGTAACACGAGCTGAGAAGTGTATTAGCAGTGTATTACATTAAGTCTCTGATAGACAAGGGACACGATAAAAATGCTTCTTAAAATCCATTTAGTTCCGATGATAGCAAGTGCGGGCGCTTCCAAGCCTTCGCCAAGACTTGTTTAGCCTGACACCTAAAGAACCATTTTGAGTGCGGCCGGAGGGAGGTCAAGTCACTTTCCCTATCGCGTTATTGCAAGTAGCCACTCAAAATTTAAATACGGGTATTTGTAAAGCGTATTCGGGTTTTCGTTGACATCCCTAGTCATGATTTGTCTAGTAAGGGTTAGTGGTATTTAGGTCATATGCATTCAACACACCAGAACGGAATTGCCGTCACCCACAAAGTATACAGTGTCAAGATGCGTATTTACTCTCAAGTGCTGTGCAGAGCGCTGCGTTCAGTTGAAAGCAGGCTGTGTTGTGCCATTCATTAAGTGTGTCATACGGCGGCTCGTTTTTTTAGTTTTTGTGTGTGTTTTGTTTGTTTCGTGTGCATATCTTATACACGTTTAGTTTATTCTTATGTTTATGTCTTTATTTTATATTTTACCCTAGTATATTTATTCTTGTCTGTTTATGTCTATTCAACTTACCCTTTCAATTTACGTTAAACGTTTATGGAGGTTTCTTAAAGTAATCTCTTTTATATACCGATTGGACAACTACTCAAGCAATGTATTGCATTGAAAAAATAGAAAATTAAAATGCCCTTAAAAAGTACTGATGTGTGCGAGTTCAGTGGCGTCATTTGGGGGTGGGGGGTGGCGGGTGTGGGCTGGATCGGTTGACACCATCACAGTGTACGATTTTGTGTCAAAAATTCAAAATGAGATTTTCTTTCGACAGCTATAAAAAATTTAGTTTTACAAGGTGATGCTCAATGGTGATAAACTGTTATGATTATGAATGATTATTATGTTATTTTTGCTTTAGCCTCTTTGCCATTTATGCTACAGATATGGCGTTTATTAATTTGTGACTGGGTTTTACCCGATGCATAATCACGATACACCCGAATCACACTTCATTGCCTTGAAAGTTGACCCCCCCCCCCACAAACATTGGCAGCAAGGCTTAGACTTAGACTGCACAAAACAACTGACGCCGAAAGTATCGTTGTGATGGACATAGAGGAGAGAAATGGAGAGACACATTGCACAGGTTGCTTGTTTGTTTCTCGCCAAGCAAAATCTGCCATTCCATCAACGAAGATGCATCTTCATTAAATAAGGGAAACTTTCTTGATAAGGTTGAGATGCTTTCTAAATATGATCGAATGCTGAAAGAGCTTTGATGAGATTAAAGCGAAGCCTATGTAAACTCAAAGCATCACTATCTTATCTATTAATAAACCCTTTTCAGACCATGCCGGCCTAGGGGGTAAGTGAAGTAGCGTTCACAGGTTTAATTAAAACACCAATACCAAGGGGTTGTGTGGCTAGCACAATGCCACGGGGGCCTTGCCAGCACCAAGGTCCATGAGGTAAGTCGTGAATAGGTGACACCATGAACAGTCACACCGAATGAGACCAAAGCTAGTGACACCTCTGTGTGAGTTCTTGTTTAACATCAACTCATCGATTAATCAATTTTATCGTATGTTTAACAAACTATATTTTTAAAATTAGTGTTTGCTTAATTAAAGGTTAGTTGATAGTTTTTAGTATTATAAATTTATAAAAAGATTTACAGTACTTAGCTCTCTTAAGGAAATCTGCCTGATGCCGGAGGTACAATTATGATCAGTACTATTTCAAACCACTTACTGTGCTGGATCTGACCAGATTTGTGTGAATAAACTGATTAGCGCCAAGCTTTATTGGCAGATCTACACCTGTGAATAATGATCAAAGGGTCCCAATCATAGATCAGGGGTTCCGAAATTTTGCAAATAGTACCATACTCAATGATGTAAAAGTATCTGTGTACCAGATTAATGACGTGACAAACAGAAAACAACATCCGTCATTACTAAATTACCAGCATTTTAGTAATATATTTTTTATGTTTGTACCCTGTAAGAGTGAAATCTGTGTGAGTAGAAATGAGCGTAAATCAATGCTGATTCTATATAGAATTTGAAAATAACATATTTCATCACTAGAGTTTAGTATAAATTGATAAATAAGAGCAAATTTATAAAATAAATATGTCTATTTTATACTACGAAAGTGAAAATAAATACGTTTTGAAATTTGGAATACATTTATCTGTATCTTTGGTGACAATACAATGTTCCAAATTTAATTTAATTTGCACAGTCGGCTGTTAAGGTATTAGCTTTTTTTTGTGCAAAATATTTTTACTGTGAACTCAACATGAGTCTTCGAGCTAATCTACGGGAAATAACTCCATTAAAAAATATTTTTCTTTGAAAGAGTGAGCTCTCACTATAAATTGTAATTGTTACAACCCGGCCAAGACTTAACAATTACATTACAAAATTTATGAAAATCAGAGTGAGGCCTGTCGAGATTAATATCCTGCATGTCTTTAGGATTGTCCAGTGGAGTTTCATATCCTTGAAAATTTGTCGTACATGTAACATTTTATTGTGTAATCTCAAATTGTTTTTCAGAGATATACTTTAGAATATATGTTTGACGCAAGTTTCTATTTTGACAGAGATTGACACATAATTCTTATAATTACGAGTCCACGTGGGAATTCATTTCTAGCACCCATACCATTGTTATTCCATGCTAGGCGCCCACGCATTTATATTTGTCGGCAAAAGTACATTATTTTACCCCTTTTAGTGTACTAGAATAAAACGTGTTTAAAAGATCCCCTTACTACAAATTAAAAAAAATTTAACGGGTTGACAAAATAATACCATATAATCGAAAATTACCAGCAGAATGAAATCAGAGCTTAACGTCTATTTGTATGGCGTGGTCGGTTTGAAAGCGATATGTGAGATAATAAAGAGAGGTAAATTTTTAAAATAAAAAACATCGTTTTTATAAGTGGACTAAAAAGAAGAAAATAAATTAAAATTTATATGTTCAAGTACTTAGATTTAATATGACTAAAAACCTGGGGCGGTTGCTTGTGAGGTTTTACATATGCAATTCAGTCATCCTCTCGCTTATAGATATCTTTTTTTGCTTTCTAATTTATACATCTTTAATTTTTATACTAAACACCTGTCTTATTGTTCTTATTCTAAATTAAAATGGGATTTTGAAGCACCTGCCCCACGTTTTTCAGCATTTGTCAAGCTATATAGTTGCACTTAAAAGTTTTAAATTATTTTCTTCTTTTTAATCCCATTATAAAAAAGTGGTTTTTAAAAATATATTTTTTGCCTCTATTTATTTCTTTCTTTTAAGTGCAAAATCATAGAGTAGATCGAAATTTTTATTTTCTTATTTACTACTTTTATTGTACATAAGAAAATTCATTAAAGAAAAAAATAAAAACACACTACATTAATTCATATTAAGACTGCTTTCACATTCAATTTTCTTCACTGACTGAACTCCCCTTGCTGTTAAACACGAAGACGAGGATGTGTTCATCGATGACTTGCTTGAACTCATTTTGCACGTGCATGTCAACAACAGCAGACAAATATATATGCTCCATAGTGATAAACTAAAAATGCATTCATTTAATTACGGTACATTCGATCAATCTGAAATTTTGATGCAATGCATTGGCATCCCAGATCTATCTGAGATCTCCAGGACCATCAGAATCGGTTTAATTTTACGTTTGAAATTTGAAATGTTGCGGACAGACAGACAGCAACGAAAGAAAGTAATTAAAAATGTGATAATATAATGAAACAGCTTGCGAAGACAAAGCGCATTTTATTTGCTCTTTAGCAAAATGTGAACATCGTATGTAATATAAACCATGTCAGCTTATAACACACGAGCAAAATACCCGTGCTACGCTACGGGGTAGGCACAATAAGAATAACTTTATTTGGCTTTGGGTCTCAAATTCTCCTTAAAATGAATGTAAACGCATTTGGAAATTAGGGTAGTGATAAATCAAACCCCTTCTTAATAAAAACAACGATATGTGTGTCGAGAAAAATAAAAATATTATTAATTTAAATAATACCCATCAATTTTGGTATTTCTGCTTTAATATAGCATCATTATTATCATCCGTGGCTCTACAGGCCATGTAGGGCCCTGGCTTGCTCCACCACATCCTTCCAGCTACAGCCCATGTAGGGCCCTGGCCTGCTCAACCAAATCCTTCCATTCAGATCGATTGATGGCTTTCTTTCGCCATGCTCGAACCCCTTTAATAACGCATGCTATATACTCTACCAAAATAGCAAATATCGTTAAGAGTTACAAAAATCTAACGGGCAAGGCTCACTTTCTTTTCACATGAATCAAAACATGAAAACAATATCTTTCCACATGATTCCTTTCGTTCTTAGAAATAGATAGCTAAACACCCATTTCATTTATAGTCTAAGCATGAAATTAGTTCAAGACGAATAGGATATTTTTAGCCAGATAATATTTGTGAATATTGTGGCTATGGTAGAGTGGAAAATATGGTTTATTTGTTGTAAAGGCACATGTTTCTTTAACGTGAAAGAAACATAAGAACAATGCTGTTTTTTAAAGAAAATGGTGAGAAATTGATCTCCTTATAAATTTTATGTCAATCATTATATATTCACGCTAATTTTTTCTAATAGTAACAATTCACTTTATATCAATCTTTATTCCCGTTGTATACTATTCAGCTAATAAACTCAAAACAGCTGGCACAAAATGAGTTGTTGTCAGTGTGTTTTTTTGACATAACACGCACTTTCTTATGCTAGATACTATTTATAAGTCGTAATACCCGTGATATTTCTTTACACTTGATATATTTAAACCTTAAAGAACAGTTTTTACCCGAAGCGTATGTCATGCAATCGCATTGTTCGAGAAATGTACCCAATTTTTCAAAATGGATGTTTCATCATTCGTTAGGTCTTAGAGTAAAATACATGTTTTAAGATTACTTTTTTNCGGTTCGACCACGGGCGGTTCGACCCTAGGGCGTTTCGAGTAGTTTCGACCCCGGACTTTTCGACCCTTTCGTTTCTAAACTGAGATTTTTTCATTTATAATGTGTTATTTTATTACTATTATTATTTATCATTAATTTTTGTTATATTATTAATTAGAAATTAAAAACAGAATTTCAACTCCTATCCCAAACACACTTAAAAAGTACCTAAGTTAAATTGGGTTTTAAAGATGTATATAATTAAGTGGCTCAAAGATTTTCACTGTAATAACATAAATAAATGATTTTTTAAAATTAAAATGTCGATAAGCTGACCAATACACCTCGCAGGCGTTGTAACCATTACCAACGCGCGCCATTCAATTTACTTCTTGTGTTCCTTAACATGTGAAGACCTGACTCGCAGAAATAATGATTTTAATAAGACGTACAAAGTTGTCAGTATTTTCAAACATGTTACAAAGGCTGACTCAGTGACCACCACATCACGCCGTGTGCTGGCGAAGGTTATGGGAAAAGTAAATAAAGTGAGGTGGGGGCGCAGCGAGCATGTAGGCACCTTTAGAAAGGACAAAATGATCACATTGCCTTTTTATTGCCCGATGACATCGGATTGAGTTTGGGGTGGATTTAGATAGGTTTTGAATCGCGCAATTATCACAATCATACATGTACGATGAATGTTGACTGGTTATACGTGTACGTACTTTTTCAAATAATCGTAAATTAAACGTTACAAATAACTATTTCAAACTGAATTTAATTTTTTAATGCATAATAATATTATGCTGAATTATTTTTATACCAAAAACTAAATTTTAAAAAATATATATACAAAACATAATAATAAATTTCTACGGTGTAGATAGATAGGGGTCGAAACGTCCGGGGGTCGAAACACCCTCGGGTCGAAACGTCCTGTGGTCGAACTGTCCGGGGTCGAATCGCCCGGGGTCGAACCATCCGTGGTCGAACTGACAGGGGTCAAAACCTCCTGGAGTCGAAACGTCCTGGGGTCGAAACGTCCTGGGTACGCAACGTCCTGTGGTCGAACTGGCAGGGTCGAACCGTCCGGAGTCGAAATGTCCGTAATTCTTATATAATAGTGCAACTCAGGGCTCGGCAATATTATCAACTCATGACCCAAGAAATAAAAAGCAGCCTTAAAATTGTTCACAAAGTTGCCCCTCTTTATAAAAATTACAATTTCGCTATTTAACCCCACTCTTACAACAGTGTATACACGGTTATACACGTACTATTTTATTATTTAAAATCCCTGAGCGTTTACTTTCAATATGAATTTCCTTAATGTCAGTTTATAATGAAATCAATCCTAAACACTTACTTGTATTAAGTAAGCACCTAAGAGAAATACATCTTCCTCCTAACAAATATTTGCAATCGTTTTTATGCTAAATCACTTGATAAAAACTTCCAAAGCCGTTCCGTGTTATGTTTTACATTAAGAAATTTCATTTTCTGTAATTTTGACTTATTATAAGCCCGTATAAAATTTGCCTCCATCCGATTATATACGTAATGATGAATAAAAGCTTATATTAAAATGCAAAATTGATATTTCGTCTGCAATTAAATAATTTCTTCACATTTATTTCTATAGTTATTTAACAATGACTAAGAGAAATTAGTTCGACCCATCTCCATGTGATTTTATTATTGTAAAATACAATTTAAAATTTTAGAAAGGTTCCATTTTCTTTAAAAATAAATATTCACCAATTAGCCTCAATCTTACCCAATTACATATTATAACTGTAAATAATGCACTTTCAATAGCGACTATAAGTTCTTTTCACTGTTTATTTTCCATTGTGGCAATTCATGTGAGTAATCGTCCAACTAATGTGCAAGGGCTAAATTCTTCTAAAATTAAACATAAAGTAAAACCATCTCTGAAAAATGATTGGAGATTGATCTTCTCATTAACAGTTTTTAAGTCACATTCAATGACTTCTCGTTATCTTTTACTCAAGCACCAAGGAAGAACGAATCGGCAGAAACTTTTGTTCATAAAATTAACGAAATTTTTCATAATCCATTGCATAATTTTAACTATACATAAACCATTATCTGGTAACGTCTTTTCACTTTTAGCAATCTATGAAATAAATCGTTATTTCACGACTAATACAAACACACAGTCACACGCACACACACACAAATGAAAACACTCGCACACATGCTTATTCACACACTCGGATTATCAACATAAAAAGTAGCATCAAAAAATTAATATAATAAAAGCTTCACGACGCCACTTCATTTTTTTACGGCGCGCAAAACCACACGCTCTGTTAATCTCAAAACCAAAATCATTATGATTTTACGTCTATATTTTCAATTTTAAAAAAGAAATCAAGAGTTGCGGGGCATAAGGGATTCACACACACACACTGACGGACGCGCTAAGGCGCATCTATTATATAATGCGCCTAAGCGCGTCCGTCAGTGTGTGTGAAGCCCCTATACCACGCAACTCTTGCTAACTTTTTTTTAAAATTGAAAATATAGACGCAAAATCATAATTATTTTGGGTTTGAGATTAACAGAGGGTGTGGTTTTGCGCGCCGTAAAAATAAAATTAAGTGGCGTCATGAAGCTTTTATTATATTAATTTATTTGATGTTACTTTTTATCTTGATTATAATCCGAGTGTGTGAATATGCATGTGTGCGAGTGTGTTTATGTGTATGTGCGTCTGTGTGTGCGTGTGACTGTGTCTTTGTATTAGTTGTGAAATAACGATTTATTTCATAGATTGCTAAAAGTGAAATTAAATATTGAAAAGACGTTACCACGTAATCTTTTATGTATAGTTAAAATTATGCACTGGATTATGAAAAATTCCGTTAATTTTATGAACACAAGTTTCTGCCGATGCGATCTGCATAGGTGCTTGAATAAAAGATAACGGGAAGTCATTGAATGTGACTTGAGAAACTGTTAATTAGATGAACTATCTCCAATGATTTTTTCAGGGATGGTTTTAACTTTATGTTTGATTTTAGAAGAAATGAGCCATTGCACATTAGTTG
>MUZC01000297.1:0-37824 GCA_002072015.1 Radix auricularia | reverse complement strand
CCATCCATCCATCCGTCCATCCGTCCGTCCATCCGTCCATCCATCCGTCCATCCATCCATCCATCCATCCGTCCATCCATCCATCCATCCATCCATCCATCCATCCATCCATCCGTCCATCCGTCCATCCGTCCGCCCACCCGAACCGCCCGCCTGCCTGCCTGTCTGCTGTGTGTCTGTCTGTCTATCTGTCTACCTGCCTGTCTGTCTGTTTACCTACCTACTTATGTCGGTCTGTCTCTGTCTATATCTGTCTGTCTATCCGTCTGTCTATCTGTCTGTCTGTTCGTCTGTCTTTCTATATGTCGATCTGTCTATCTTTAATTCAGTCTGTCTTTCTGCATATCCGCCTGTTTTTCTGCCTCTCTTTCTCTATTTATCTATCTTCCTAAACGTCTGACATGAAGTATCTCAATATCCTTCTTCGATTTTAAATAGAACAGCTTTACAAAGCAAAGTGTAATATAATGTCTAAATAGTTTTTTTTTATTTTCGAGTTTATTAAACAAGTTTTTGTTGTTATTGGTATATCTTATCTTATCTTATATGTTACAGACGCTCCTTCTGTACAGAAGATTATTGCGTCCTACGTATTTCTATGGTTTGTGTTTAGTCCTGTATTCTTACTAGAGTTTTAAAAGATGATAAAGTGGTGGCTTTCCTGGTTTCTTCAGGCAACCCATTCCACGCCCGAATACCGGACGGAAAGAAAGAAAACTTGTATGTGTTTGTTCTTGCATATGGAATAATAGGTCAGAATAGCACTGAAATAAATTGGGACTGTTTCGCTACTAATGAACGTTGCCGATTATGCTCCGTGAGCACTATGGGTATAGTTGATTATAAAACTGTGACATGACGTTCGAAAAATATTTCCGTTTTTCACAAATTCCTTTTATTGTTTATTAATAAATCAATATAAAAAATTATATGCAACTGCATAGATGATATATTAAAAAAAAGATATTGGAACAAATTGTGAAGATTCGTAAACACTTCCAGTGAGCAAGTTATATATAAACAGTTAAATTATTCAATTAAATTTAACTCATAACTCACCTCTTATATTTCAAAGCGATCAACCACAACTTTATTCGCGAGCTTTTAACTCTCGTACCTGCATGAAATCTTTTGAGCTATCGTATGTAAGATTATATTTTCCAATTCAACATTTATAATATCCCTATTATTTTAGGAAATATATATATATTTTTTTTAGAAATTCGAAGATTTCAGAAATTGTAGTCAAAACACTAAATTCTGAATGATACTAGGTCTACAGAAAACCAATTTGAAAGATTGAGGCTTGTGTTTCATCATCATCATCATTTCCTGTCGTCCCATCTGGGGCATACGGTCCTGTGCCAATCTCTCTAGCTGTCCCCAGCTGTGCCCACTCTTTTTGGAGTCTGTCTCCAGTTCCCTTCTCCAGGTCAATTTGGGTCGACCTCGTTTTCTCTCGCCCTGGGGGTTCCAAGTGAGGGCTTGTCTCACAATGCTGGATGTAGGCTTTCTGAGGGTGTGGCCAATCCATCTCCATCTGAGTTGAGGTATTAGTTCTTCCACTGGCTATGTTGTGTATGTTGCCAGAGGTCCTCGTTTGTAATGATATTGGGCCGGCGGATTCGGAGAATAGTTCGGAGACATGTGTTTATAAATGCTTGAAGCTTTTTCGAAACGGCTGCTGTAATCCGCCATGTTTCAGCTCCATATAGCAGGACAGGCTTTACTGTGGTGTTGAATATCCTGACCTTGGTCTGGAGGGTCAAGTTGTTGCAACTCCAAACTTTTTTTTAATAGCTATTTAAATGCTGTTCTTGCTTTGCCAATTCTCACTCTAACATCAGCGTCTGTCTGTGTTTGCCTAGAGAAATTTGTAGCTGATAATCCGTTATTAAAAACTTAAATGTGCTATGAGCAATAAGATCTTCTTTATATATTATTCAAGTAAACGCTCATGTGCAAATAAGCATTACGAATGACCCCCCGCTGGGGTTAAAAGAAAACAGTTAGCAAGCGGAGTTTGCGCGTGCAAGGCGGACGTGATAACCACTAACTACGAATCATATGTTATTCTATGAAGGAACAACGCAAGTGAGCAATAAAAATCATTGTTGCCACAACACCCACCAACCTTTTTAAATCCCTTATATTAACTTCACCGTCGTCTCTTGGTCCGTCCGTACTGTAAGGCGGAAAAACAAAAGTAAAAAATGACCCATTTACCGTGATGCTATCAAGTTGAAATTTTGCACATAGACTCGTATCACCTAACAATGCGTTCTATAAATATTTCAGATTGATCAAATATAGCGTAATTAAAATAATGCACTTTTAGTTTATCTCTATATAAATGTATGGTATTCATCTGTTGTTGACATTCACGTGTTTGCTGGAGATCACTCCAGCCATGGGTGACCACACCTCCACCCCACTCGTACCCTTTTTTACCTCTAGTGAGTTCAGTCACGTTCAGTCTGTAAATATTTGAATATAATCCATACTTTTTAGTTCTGTTTCATATATAAGGTATTTATAGTCAAAAACTTTGTTTTTACGAGTTTTTTTGTGTGTGGATAAATCCTTTATATTTACTTCACCGTCGTCTCCTCGTTCGTGAGGCCGAAAAACAAGATTAAAAAATGACCCACTTTCAGTCAAACTATCGAGCTGAAATTTTTCACTTAGACTTGTGTCACCTAATAATGCATTGTTTCAAAATTTCAGATCGATCGATCGATTGTACCGTAATTAAATTAATGCACTTTTAGTTTATTTCTATATGAATGTAGGGTAGCCGTCTGTTGTTGTTGACACCCACGTATTTTCTGGAGTTCACTCCAACCATCGGTGATCACACCCCACCCCAACCCGTCCCCGTTTGACAGCAAGAGAGTTAAGTCACGTTCAGCCGGTAAGTGCTTTTTGCGCGGTCATATTATTTTGAATATAATCCATATATGACTACTATAATGATTGACAAGAGTAAAAGGAAATATAAAATACCTGACCAAATACAACACTCCCATTATGATTCATAAATATAAAATTGATGAAATGTTGATAGCCAGTAGGGCTTTTTATGCATTGTGGCAAAAGGAGTAGCAACATTTGAGTTTCCATGGGCATGGGTTATCTCGAATTAGTGCTCCGTCTAAAGGGGGTTCTAAAACTATTAATTTCGGCACACACGCAGCGAACTGGATTTCACAGTGATGTACGTAAAACAAACAAGCAAGGTGTCTCCAGGAAAGGGTTACAAGAAAAGGGTGTCACAACAAAGTTAGACATAATCTGAGGAGGTCCTAGAAGAGGAGACCCCGAGGATTGACACCATAATCTGCCGTCTCTGATGTTCAAGATGAAACCGAGCATAGAATGAAAATGAATATGCATTAGCCTCATCATCTGTTCATTTGAGCCTGAATTTTTTAAGCTTCAAAAAAGTTAAAATCTTGATCTAAATTTAGAAGTATTTTAAAACATGAACCCTTCATCTTAAATAATCAATGTTCCCACCATGAATTTGATTTTTATTTTGGAAGGCGTGGGCTAACGTTTCAAACATTATTAATTTCGCTGGTCATGTCCTTTACACGGCGAGAATTTATTACCAAAGAACGCATGATTGCTATTGAACAAGTAGTCACTTACATCACAAATATATTATTAATAATGGTTTCAAAATAATATATTTAGCAAACGAAATCAATCTCCACAATTTCATTGTACATAAGGGCCGTCCATAAAGTACGGCACGCTATTTTTGACCATTTTAAACTCCCCCCTCCCTCCTGTCACAAATCTCGAGCCCCCACCACTCAAAGTACGTCACACTTTCGTAAAAATATTTGTTATTAACAAAATAATAAAATTTAACATAAACACCGTGACGTCACACATGGCCGGACACCCCCTCCCTCCTGTCACAAACTGTCACACTTTCTTACACCCCCTCTCCCACTCTGGAGCGTGACGTACTTTATGGACGGCACCATACCAGTAAAACAATTAATTATTTGTTTACCCTGGAAATGTGTGACTTGAATTTTGAAAAAAAAAAAATCTATTCTTGTGTTAACTAGACGTGTTTAGTTACAAAGGATTTCCCATTTTCCATACCAGTTTTTTTTTTATCCCATCGAGTCGTCTAGTCAAATGTTCTCAAACTCTGAAAAAAGTCCCATAAGCTTATATATGACTATGTTGCAAAATTAATGACCCTATAGTGCTTTCTTCTTTGAGGAGCAAGGCTTTAAAGTTTAAATCATTTTAAGTTTAACGTATTCATTTATTAACTTACTAGATTGTGCCGGGCGCCGTGGCACCTGCGGCGCCCCGGCGCTTTTTATAGGGCGCTTACAGCGCCAACCTTTTTCAAAAGCCCAACTAAACTAAACACATATTCTTTGGGCCTGAGATCTACTCTCTTAAGGCCTTGGCTATTACTTGGGCAATCTGCTCCATCTATGGGCAGTGCCATACAACATTGTCTGAACGTAGGACTCCCCTGCCCCCTAACCTCCCCGGCTATGTCAAGCACGGGACATGACGTCAACAAGTGTATGATCGTCTCAGAGGTCTGGCTGCAATGGCGGCAGTTGGAGTCCCTGTTGTGATCCAGCCTGGCAAAAGCCCAACTAACATGTCCTTTTTGATAAATACGAAATATTAAACTTTCTGAAATGTACGCAAAGTATTTAATAATAGGGTTGTATTTTGTGCACCGATGCACACCAAACAATGACGACATTTTAAATATTTTTACGAAGTGGTTATCCGCAGCATTCTGGGGATAACGCTATAAGTTATTCGCAGAATTCTAAATGAATCTTCTGAGTCGTGAGATAGAAATCTCGGTCACATGACCGCTATTCAGATCCGCTAGGCTTAGTAAACTATAATTTTATAAAGTTGACTTTATAAATTTTAAAAGACCATTGGTGTTCGAGTCTTCCTGGTCTCATCGTTAGTGCGTAGGATATGTCTGAGGTTCGATTTTCTGTTGCGGAATCTTTTTTTTTGTGTTGTTTGTTTGTTTTGTTTTCTTTGTTATTTTGTTTGTTAAATTAATTAATTTTTAATATTTTGTTCATGATTTAGGTTTAGTGATAGGTTTTAGGGTGTGGGTTAAGTTTTTTAGGTTTAGTGATAGGTTTTAGGGTGTGGGTTAGGTTTATTAGGGTGTGGGTTAGGTTTAGTGATAGGTTTTAGGGTGTGGGTTAGGTTTAGCGATGAAATTAACAACATTTTAACAAAATGGCATCAATCGACATGAAAAACAATAAGGCTGGCACTGAGACTTGAGAATATTTCACTGAGAATCACTGAATTTTCCCTTCCACATCGAACTATTAATAGAATTCTGGGGATAACGCTCAACGTTATCCGCAGAATTCTGGGGATAACGCCTCCCATATTTTTACAGCGCTGATCACCACACGATTTTTCAACTAACTGCTGTAGACTGTCGTACATCGTTCCTCAGCGTTCCACTTCCCCGTGAGTGACCTGGGCTTTTATATTATTTATATGAAGGGAGGTACGAGAGAAGGGGGAATATTCATCCAATGCAGGCTTTTAATTTTTACAATGTGTAGAGGCATCTTCGACTGAGTCAAATAAAAGCAGAATGATTTGACTTGGTGGTTAGTTTTTATTGTTTTATCTGTTACTGACGCTCCTTCTATACAGACTATCATTGCGTCCTACGTTTATCCTTTGTTTGTGTTTAGTCCTGCATTCTAATTAAAGTTTGTTTCAAATGTTGATAAATTCTTGGTTCTCATTGTTTTCTCAGGCAAGCCAATACACACCCGAATCGTTACGGGAAGAACGATACTTTGTATGTGTTTGTTCTTGCATACGGAATAAGAAATGTGTTTTTATCTTAATTTCTATCTGAGCGTTAAATCAAGTTACATTTCTGTTGTATTTCCAATATTAAAATTAATTGTCTTATGTATTAGGGGCCGTCCATTAAGTATGTCACGCTATTTTTGACAATTTTTGTCCCCCTCCCCCGTCACAAATTGTCACAAATCTTGGACCCCCCCCCCTTTAACGTACGTCACACTTTCGAACAAAAATACAATTTTTGATTAACAAAATAATTAAAAAGTATTATAAAATACCGTGACATCACACAATGCCGGACAACCCCCTCCCCCTGCTTTAACTGTCATCTGTCACACTTTCTTACACCCCCTCACCCTGTGGAGCGTGACGTATACTTTATGGACGGCCCATTATGACTACTTTACTCTTGGTTCTTCTATCCTCAGTGTTTCAAGGTTTAATGATGAAACCAATGGTGTTATTCTTGTCAGTTTTGAATATTCTCCAGTAATGAATCGTATAGCTCTATTTATTTTTTAACGATGAATCGACTCATCATGTACACATGTACCAGAAGTCAAACCGTAAAGAATGGCGGCCAATAAATCTAAATAAATTACCCGAGGATTACACGCACATTATTGTTTTAAACTTTTGACTGACGGGAATTTTCAAAATGTTGATAAATTATATTGTATACTACTCATACTCGGCATCCTTCCGTCTCGCGAGACGATGGTGTATCACCTTTGTGTTGGGTTGCATTCCTATGCAGTCCTATCCTTGAGTGACAGTTTTTACCACAGTTTTTACAAACAAGTTCTGTGCTTCCAAATGTTTCGGCCTTTCTCCTAGCTCGTCTGTCTGCAGCCTCCTCCATTCTTCGCTCCTCGGGTACTATGACGCCCTCTTTGATAACTGTGACCCACGTAGATAGGTCTTCCGCCTTACACTCCCAGTCACTTGTATGCATTTTGGCTGCTTTCATGTCCCTTTGACAGACATCTTTAGATCGCAGGCGTGGGCGACCTGTTTTCCTCTTTCCCGAAGCAAGTTCCCCATATAAGAGGCCCTTCTGGATGCGGCTAGGGCTCATTCTTTTAACATGTCCTAACCATCTCAGGCGTCTTTCACTAAGGTTTGAGGACATGCTTTGGGTATTGGCACATATTAGGACCTCACTATTAGCCACTTTGTCTTGCCATTTAATACTAAAGATGCGAAGCAGGCATCTCAAATGGAAGCTATTAAGCTTGCGCTCTTGGGATGTATAAGTGGTTCATGTCTCGCTCCCGTATAGTAGTGTACTGATGACACAGGCTCAATAGACGCACATTTTGGTTTTCTCCGTTAGCTTGGGGTTTTTGCCTAACCCGCTTATTTAGTTTATCCACTGTGGCAGCTGCCTTGGCAATACTGCTGTTTATTTCTTATTCAATGGATAGTGTATTTGAGACCTTGGAACCCAAGTAGGTGAAGCTGTCCTCAACCTCCAAGTTTGCATTTTCGATATTTATGGTGAGGAGGTCGAGTGTCTTGGGCCATGATGTTTGTCTTTTTCAAAGCTGATTTGCAGACTAAATTATTTGCAGGCATTGGAGAAGCTTGACACGAGTTGTTGCAAACCAGTTTCTGTGTGTGCTTTTAGAGCCGCATCATCCGCAAATAGTAGCTCACGAATTACGACATCTGTCGTTTTGGTCTTGGCTCGGAAGCGAGCAGTGTTGAAAAGTCCTCCATCAGCTCTGGTGTGTAACCAGATTCCATCACTGCTAACCTTGAATGCGTATCGAAGAAGTACAGAGAAGAATATTGCGAACAGTGTTGGTACACAACCTTGTTTAACTCCACTGCTGACTGGAAAGGCTTCTGACTTAGCTCCATGGAACTGCACTGTGCACTGCATATTTTCACAGAACTGTCTGATGATGGCAAGTAGGTAAGGGGGGCAGCCGATTTTTGCCATTATTTGGAATAGCCCGTAGCGACTGACAAAATCGAAGGCTTTTGTAAGGTCCACAAAGGCAATGTATAGTGGCATCTGCTGCTCTCTGCATTTTTCCTGGACCTGTCGTTGTCAGGTAACGTTGTCTAGGGTTCTGGTCCGAGGCTCACACACCAACAACTGGCGTACAGTAATTGAACTCAAGTCCTTTTTTACAGCAATCTTTATTTACATGAGTCTCCACATGTCACCTATGTACAACTGTCTCTAGCGCTACCATATCTCCGTGTATCTTAGTTACAACATAGGCCCCGCCGTACAGTCCAGAAGACCAACACGCAACCCTAAAAGCTCGGGTATCTCTGTGTTCACTGTCACCCGGCGACTTGTTTCTCTCATCGAGACACCCCCGAGTTATCTACCCGTGGGCCTGGACTCCTGGACTGACCTTGCACGGACCCTGATCCCCGCCCCCATATGATTCTCGCTCACAAAACATCAACAACGTGAGCTTGTGACCAGGCAGAATATAATCTTAACAAACAGTGATTCTCATACCCCTGACATGTCCCCCCTCTTCCCTTAGATTCTACTCCCAAGTAGAATCTTATGTTACAACAACATAAAAAAAAAATAGTCAGGGTATGGAATCACTGCACATCATAATACATTATCATATACTTCATTAACAAAATTCTCAAAGCGAATTCATAGTCAGAGTGCAATGTTCATAATCATAATTCTAATTATATATTCCTAATAATCTCATGGCAAACTCTTCATGAGAACTATCCTCATTAATACAGTAATATAATACATCCAATATACTTAAATATAAATATATATATATATACATGATCTCACGGAAAAAAATAATATTTTTACAAATTAAGAAACACCAATCAACCAAAAAAACTTATAGTGCTTGTCCACCACATGGGACCTTTCTACTGGAGCACTTCATGCTCTTGTATAATCATCCTCCTATGAATCTTTATAGTCCCCATAGAGGGACTCCACATGTATCTTTAATGTCCCCATGGTGCGTGGGACCGATGTGTTATGGAGAATATTTCATATCCATCCCTAACCAACTATATAATTCATCTTAAACATCATCAAAATATCATAATCATGCACAAACTCAAATAATTAACAAATTCTCAAACATCTTATCTTACAATTAATGACAATAAACCCTTATAAACATAACATAAATCTCATCAATCAATATTTCCTTATAAACATAAATAACCTGAACAACAAGCATATATATATATATAAATTCAATTGAACAACATAGCATTGCATGAGGCCTGTAGGGGCCGAAATTCTATCATAAATTATAATCATAATTTTCATCTTATCTATTTATATAACATGTATAACTTAGGAAACCTGGCATATTTATATACAATTCATATACATAAGAACAAATAAAAACATGTACATCTATGTCTATATGAAGACGATTTTAGCCTTCATAGACGGCGCCACTACTTTGGATTTGACTTTTCCGAGCCCTTTATGTCAATATCACCTTGACATAGCAAGCTCAGTGTTGTGTATCCGACGATGCCCTAATTTTACCGTCCACACCCACCCGAGTCGCTATTGATTTTCACGTGGAGCCCTGTCCTGTGAGTGGTGTTCTGTCAAGGTCTTATTTCTGGCCCTCTTTGACCGCACAGTCTCACTGTCAAAGTCCCTGTGAAACCCCGTGTTTGACCTGCAGTAACTTTGGAGGTCACAATCATGTCCTGTGTCCACCTCTATCACCTGGTCGCCGTAACTCAACCGACTTTTGACTAATCACTGATCAAAACTCAACTGTCAACTTTACTCATTGTCGAGATAAAAAGTCCGCAATAATATTATCTTCGCCTTTAATGTAATCAATGTCAAAATTGTACTCTTGTAAAGTCAACGGCCACCTTGCAACTCGTGAATTTTCAAATTTAGTCGTATTTAGGTATTTTAAAACTTGGTGATCACACTGGAGCGTGAATCTTGCACCCATTAAATAGTATGATAATTTCTGAACTCCCCATACTATGGCCAAGCATTCCCTCTCAATTGTTGAATATCTCGTCTCCCTATCCATTAATTTACGACTGATATATTTAACTGGATGGAGTATATTGTCTCTCTTCTGCATCAAACACGCCCCTAATCCCATCATCGATGCATCCGTACGAACTATGAACTTATCCTCGATGCTGGGGAGAATCAAAATAGGGTTATTTGTTAACAAGTTTTGAATTGTATCCAATGAATTTTGGCATTCGTGAGTCCAACATATATTATTATGTCTACCTTTCTTAGTAAGGTCTGTCATTGGTGCTGTTAACGTTGAAAAATTAGGTATAAATTTATTATAGTATGAGATCAGGCCCACTAGTCCTCTTACTTGTCTCTTATTTTTGGGACGTTCTATGTTCAATACTTTATTTATATTGATCAGGTCAGGTTTTAAGAGACCCGAACCAATTCTATGTCCCAGAAATTTGATAGACTCTTTCCCTATCTCCATCTTAGATGGTTTAATTGTGAACCCAGTCTTTCTAAGGATTTCTAAAACCTCTCTAATAGTTGTTATGTGTTTTCCCCAGTCGTCTGTGTATATACAGATATCGTCAAAATAAGTAGCTACCTGTTTTATTCCTTTGAATAACATACTGATTATTTTATTAAACGTCGCTGGAGCGGTCGCCAACCCAAAAGGCATAAACTTAAATTGGTACAACCCATCAGGGCCTTGAAAAGCTGTGTATTCTTTGCTTTTCTCTTCGAGGGGTATTTGCCAATAGCCCTTTGTCAAGTCTAATTTCGTAAAATATTTGGCTTTATGCATGTGCTCCAGGAGTTTATCTTGGTTTGGTATAACCTCCGCTACTTTTTTTTTGTTATTGCATTCAACTTCCGATAATCTACGCAAATCCGAATCGACCCATCTTTCTTTTTAATTAATACAAAGGGGGAGCAATACGGTGACCGTGATTCTTCTATTATTCCCAGTTCCAACGTCATCTCTATTTCCTCTTTTAGGTTTTGTACCATATGGACAGGTATTGGATTGGGCCTTAAGGTAATGGGTTTGGACTCTGATAACTCTATTTTATGCGTTCCCGCCGATGTTTTTCCGGGAATATCTGATATCACCTCTTTGAATTCCTCTAATAGTCTATTTATTTCTTCTTCTTGCGCCCTATATAATTCACTATTAATATCCAACTCGGAATGTTCATCTTTCGACGCTATTGTGGGTATTGTAAACTCTTCCCCTCTCTCTTGTCCTCTGTTATTACTACTGCTGCCTACCCGTGTGTAATTTTATTTGTGTTAATGCCGGCACTCTGACTATCTCTCTCCTTATACTTGGTTACTCTGTTAAGGTGGTAAATTTTTTTTCGATTTCCTTTCTTAATCTCCACATTATATTTGGATAGTATTTTGGTTACTTCGTAAGGTCCGTCTGAATATAACGACAGTTTTTTCCCTCTTTTTGGTTTAAGCAGTAACACTTTATCTCCAACCTGAATGTTTTTCGTTACCGTATGTCGGTCATAGTAATTTTTATTCTTGACCGTCTGTGCTACTGCGTTCGTACGGGCCAGTTCTAACCCTGTTTTTAATTTATTTCTTAATTCGATAATGTAATCGTATGTTGGTTTTATCTCATCTGTAGTGTTTTCCTGTGTGAACAGTGTTTTCAGTATCGCCATCGGCCCTCTCACCTTTCTGCCGAACATTAACTCGTACGGAGAGATTAATGTGGTTTCGTTGGGAACTTCTCTATATGCGAAGAGGACCGACTGCAACACACTATCCCAGTTATCCAACCCTTCTGTAGCTACTTTTCTGAGCATCGATACGGTATGTATCCTTGCACTGCCCCGCGCAGTTCTGGAACACACAAGTACGCTGATATCTGGCTCCTTGGTGGCTTGCAGAGAAGGACACGTTATGTATCAAACCACTTGCAATGATCAACACTAGTATGCTGATGTGTAGGACGGGCCCCCATTTCAGGTATTGTTGTCTAGGGTTCCTGGTCCAAGGCTCGCACACCAACAACTGGCGTACAGTAAATGACACAAGTCCTTTTACCAAAAGCAATCTTTATTATTCTGATGGCCACTTGTCACCTATGTACAACTTTTCTCATTCACTACAACTCCTTGTATCCTAGCTACAACATATCTCAGCCCTACAGCCTAGCAGACCAAACTTGAGCTCGTGGATCCCTTGTGTTCAATTGTCACTCGGCGACTTGTCTCTCTCATCGAGACACACCCGAGTTATATACCCGTGGGCCTGGAGTGACCTTGCATGGACTGATCCACGCCCCACATGATTCTCGCTCACAAAACATCAACAACATGAGCTTGTGACCAGGCAGAATATAACTTTAACAAACAGTGATTCTCATACCCCTGACACCTACTTGACTGGGGACTGCCCAGTTTTGAGGCGGGCGGTAGCTGTCCAGTGAGACGTTGGTAGTCTCTCCCACTGTCGGAAGCAGCCCCTGGCACCTAGCTCTACGTCAATTGATCTTTGGCTAATAACCGGTGACTGCTGCTTCCCGTGTTTTGTCGACACCTTGCGGGGACGCTGGAGTGTCCTCTCCAGAGGTGATGCAAGCCTGGGCGGGTATTATGGAGAATTAGCTGCTGCCCATACAGCTTATCCTCCCTCTCCACGTCAATGGTGTAACCAAGGGAACGACTTGCGTCGATGCAGCTTGGCTGCCATTGGCGCCGCAGGAGCTGCCGGTATAGACCCTCTGTAGGTGCTCCATTTCCTGATTTTCTGTCAGGGTTTACTCCCTTAGCCTTTCACGAAATCGGATATAGCCGCAGGGCAGCGGCGGATTTGAAGTCGGAGTTTCCTTCTCCTAGATGAGCTACCAGCCAAGGTTTTAACGAGCTTCATCTACCAGGATTCTAACCCGTGATTTTTTATTTTATTTTAGAGTCTTGGTGCCACTGCGCACTATCACTTTGACCACTGCACCCCAAAACTAAAGATACAAAATACTTAGGAGTAATAATAAATGAGAAACTATCATGGAATCCCCATGTCAATGACGTTTTAAAAAATCAAGCAAAACCTTAGGTATTATAAAATAACTTTACCAATGTAATAGAGATATAAAACTAAAATTCCACCTTTATCTGGTGAGACCTATACTAGAATATGCATCTTCTGTATAGGACCCATCCACCAAAGCAAACATTGATAAACTAGAACAAATTCAAAAAAGAGCTGCAAGATTCACAACTGACAAGAGTAACACTATTAGTTAAATCGATTAATTCTAATTTAGAAATGCAACACAGAGATAACTTAGTACAATCCTCAGATAGACATAAGGATAAAAACACCTTTCTAATTCAGTATGCAAGAACAAACACATACAAGTTTTCTTTCTTCCCGTACTAAATTCGGGCGTGAAATGGGTTGCCTGAAGAAAACAGGAAAGCCAACACTTTATCATCACTTAAAACTCTACTAAGGTTAAAAATCACCCCACCCAAAACTAGTGCTTATTTCTAGTTAAAAAAGAGAGTAAACAAGAAATAAATTAATCAATTTAATTTGTTATAAGACATGTTAAATTACTATGCTCAAGGTTAAATGGATGAAATTGATAGTTACTGTTACTGGAGGTTAAGGTTTTCAAAATTTTGAAATATCTATTGACCTAATTTGAATTAATGCAACCTGAGATGAACTTTCTTAAAACGTTTCAAATATAATCTTTATTTATCTCCCCACCCCGCCAAACCTCCGTGTCTTAGGCAGAAGGTCAAAATTCAACACTTAAAAGTATGCCGATTAAATTATTCTACATCTGAGGTTCCCAAACTTTTTTGAGCCATAGACCCCGTATATAGTTAAAACTTCCAAAATGACCGTAATGTGAAAAAACGTGCCATAAATGCATAGTACCTAACCTACAATTAAAAAAGCAACATTTTGATAAAGAAGTACGGTATTTATTGAAATTATGTCTTTTGTTTGAAATAAAATATTGAAAACAATTAATAACTTGGAATAACACAATGAGATTTTATGAGTGTATTTAACACCGACTCAATGTCTGTGAGTACCAACTGAAAATCCCCACGAGCACCAATTTCAAGTCGTTTTCGGTTTTTTATGATGAGGTTAACAAAGCCACTGAATCTTTGTTGACAGTAAGCCGGCAAATCTTTATCTCTCATTTGAATTTTCTAAAAAATTGGAAACTGAGGACATTCTTCTGTTCCTAAGTGTTGTTTGCAAAGAAAAAGGTTTGCAGCAAACTCAAATATAACGATTTTAGTTTTGATTAAATTTAATTGGTTGTCTTGCAGTTTAAAATTAGTTTTGTCAATGTTGGGTACATAAATCATTCGTAAGGGTATGCCATTTTTTGAATAACTGTGTTTTAAATCATCGTCTTTGATTTTCCGGGAATCCGGACACTGAATCAAAGAGAGCATAAAATCGATTTAAATATGCACTTTGTGATAACCAACGTACTTACAGTGAATAAGTAAAGGATTTTAGTCTTCTTCATTTTCCAAACAATGTTGAGCAAATAATCTCTCACTGAAGGCATTTCTTTTGATTTTATTAACTACTCTAATGATATAATCTAGTGATCCATGAAAACTTTTGCGAATAAATGATGTCAATGAATGACACAATGTACTTCTCGGGGCCCCCGGAATTTCGTTTTCATATTGGAACTGACATAGCATATCTGGAGTTAAAAGGGCCCCATATCTAAATACATCGGGCCCCAGCAAGTCTAAATCCAGCCTTAGGCTCATTCATTTTTAAAATCTGTTTTAACAAACAACTGTTAATAATTATTAACGTTTTCAATGGAATGCTCCAGTAAAGCCCTTTTGAAAATAAAAAAGTTGATGAAAGGATACAATTTAGATAAATGTAACATCCGAAACTTTGAAAAATACACAACCTTGCAACCCTCGTAGATTCTTGTTAAAAATGTCTATTTTTCTGATCTATCTATAGCAATTCCGCATTTATTACACATAAAGCTTCACCTTTCAACAAACCAAGTATTTTGATTGGTTATAGATGTGGAAAATACCGTAGTTCTATTTCCTTTTCTAGGTATAGCAACATTGTATTCCAATGCTGATAGCACTTAAGGTGATATTAAATTAGAAGAAAAGGCATGCACAAACTATTTCATTTATAATTATTTATTTCATATTCAATAATAATAAAAACTGATCAGTGTATTATTTAAATTAAGTCTTACGTGGACGCCATGACGTTGTTCAGGGACACCCAATTCAATTTTAATATTCCGCGGACCACTCTGGGAATCACTGTTCTACATCAAAAAGAAACGTGACGTACTAACGTGATGTTTAATAGAAGTTTTAAAACTCAAACTAAAACCAATGAAACAGATCAAGCGGTGTCTATTGAAACCCAAGGCCACTGAAATTCTAAACCAACACTGACGCAGGTGGTGATTGGTTCGCTTTGACTCTCATTTCAATTCAAATAAGATTTCAATTGTTTCATGTTTTTTTTAAAAAAAGTTAAGTAGTATGCCATGCTATTAAAATTATTTTTTTCATTTTAAAGTTACATTACAGGATTTCGTTCGCTATATCATTAAAATAGAAATCCATGAAGGTAATACGGATTTTAGATCTGTTCCATGAAAAGTGACACATTTTTATGCTCAGTTCAAGGGCTTAAGAACTCAAAAATAAATAATAAAAAATCTGAAAGTATGTATTTTCTGCAAATATAACCTTTTTTAATCTAAAACTGTCTTTGTGAACCTTTTTACGGTTTACGACAAAAAAGTACAATTAGGTTTCACCGCTTATAGAGCTATTTCTATGAAGAGGGTGATTTGCAATAACTACTATTCAATTACTAGATAACTTAAAATTTGAAGCTAAAGGAAATAAATTACTAATTAAAAAAAATTTTGTTTGCTTATTAATTTATTTTTAAAGTAATATTAAAAAAAAAAAAAAACAATTTTGTTGTTGTAATTACCGGTTTTCAACGGCACCAGAAGGTTTAAAAAATGATATATGGCTAAGATTTATCGAAGACCGAGTGAAGTAAGGGAATACCTTATAATATAAAACAGCAAAAGAAAGTCGAAAAAACTGTCCTCTTCCAAAGTATAAACTCATGCCCTGGCATTCGAATGTTGTATTGCTAATAACTATGGTTAAAACGAAACGTACCATGAGAGGTGTTCATTGGTGTAGTTTTAATATCACAGGATTCCTCAAATATAACACGGGAATAGATTAGATGTAACACCATTAGTTAAAACATTAAACTTAAACCTAAAATCACTAGAGGATAGAAGAACAAATAGAAAAGTACCAATAATATCTAAGGCAATTAATTATAACATAAAAGATAATTATTACAGCCCATAGATAGACATAAGTATAAAAGCCTTTTTCTTGATCCATATGGAAGAAGAAGACCCGTGAATTCTCGTTCTTTCTGTCCGGAATTCGGATGTAAAAATCTTGCCCGTGGAAATCAGGTAAGGCAACTATCAACATTCAAAACTCCAATAAAATGCAAGACTAGACATAAGACCTTGATAAGCGTATGACGCAATAATCTTAAGCATAGAAGGAGCGTATGTTACAAATAAGATAAGGGCTTTACCCAAAGGTGTATTTTTACTCTTTTTTTCAAACGCGTAAAGGCAATTATTTACTTCCATTCTCAATTTGCTTTCTAATATCTTGTCCGCTTAAAACAGTTTTTATACAAGAATGTGACTAGGGAACGCGCTGAGCAGCAACAAAGGATTGCGTTATAATTTGCAACATAAAGTTTGAAGGAAAAAAAAAAGAATAAGATTTTCGTTCATTTACAGGAATACAATTATCTACTACTTACGTATTGTTATTACGAAATTTAATGTACCTTGGAAAATATTCTCTATGCCACAAACTTTTTTTTCTTAAAACTTACATTTAATTCTGTCGGAGTGGTTTCAAAAACTGGTTTTGACGTCATAAAATAGATTAAAAATCCTGAGTAAGCATTTCCTTTAGTAATTTTATAGTTAATTGTAAAGAACAGTTTTAATTTTTGAACAATAAAATTCAAGCATGTAGGAAAGAATTGGAAATGTGATATTAATGTAATTACCTTCAGGAATACATTTCGTTTTTTAAGCCATTTCTTTGGCAAACTGGCTGTTTAAAAAAATGCTATATTTTTAATGACCCTATTTCAGATAAAATAAAACGAGATAAACTTAATATCATACATTTAGTCTTTATAGAAATAATACAGATATTCTACTTGTAATTTAGTTGTTTAAAAAAAAAAAAAAAAAAAAGAGCGAACACAATCGTCATAAAACATAATCCATACTTTAATTAGATTCTTCAGAGAGTACTATATCATTACTTATGTTTCGTATTGCAAAGGTTTACTAATACTTTCGGAACATGTACAAGATACCACTGTTGTCTAGGATTCCATCTTTTAAACATTGTTCAGTTTTACATGCTATTCTGTCAATGTGAACGGTTTGTCACTGATAGGAGTGAGAAAATATATTCTGTGAGAAAAATGTTTTTTGTTGTATTTCTAATCAGGAGCATAATTGAATTTAAATGCACGAGACCTATAATTTTTGCTAAAGATTAATAGCTGCCAATTATTTCGATCAAATCACATTTGAAATCGTTTGGTTAAATTTCCTCAGTAGATCAAGGGATCAAGTGAAATTGTCTCCAAGTTACTGGTCTTTCCAAATAAAGTCTCCCCATATATTAAATTTAAAAACTTAAATTTATAAGTTTTCAATTATTTTATTCTTTTTAGTTCACTTATAAAAAAGTTGTTTTTAAAAATCTTTAAATTTTTTATATAGTTTTTTTTACCTCTATTTATTTTTTTATGTTCATATCTAATAATAAATATATTGCATCTGTGCTACATGCATTTGTTTATTATTATTTGATATTCAACAGTCATAAGCTTAGACCGTGGCGTGATAAGTCGAGGGCTAAGGGGGTACTTGCTCCAAGAAACACATATTGAAAGTAATGAAAAGAAAACTTAATTACAATGAACCACTGAACTATAAAACAAAGATGAACGAGTAATGCGTCACAGAAATCATGGGGCGTGTAGTTAACTCTTACGTTTGCTAGTAGCTCCTGTGGTAAGGGTTAAACAAAATTTGCTATTTCTATTAGTGCAGCAAGATTGTGAAAAAGCCAATCATAAAAAAATGACTTTCCCAAGAGAGACCCTAACTTTGCACTTTGGAGATATTTGTGATGATTAGGCCAATTCATAAAGATTCAGCAATGAAAATGTTCCCTATGGATTCGTTGGTCCATGTGCAAAGTAAAAAAAAACACCTCTTCTGTAAAGTTGTATATCATTATTTTTGTGCAATAATTTACAAAATTGGATGCGCGGAAAATCTAAACTGCTGCGTGGCATTGGTCAGATATCTGCGCAACCGCAGTTTAAAAAACTATTATTATTAATAATTACATTATTAATATTGTTTAGGTAATGACATAAAAATTGTGGAATACATTATTAATTTATTTAGCAGTTAGTAGAAATGAATTCGATTTAAATTAAAATAAAGAAAGAAAAGGTTTTTTAATTGTGTCTGCAGCGTCACCAATTCACACCTGAAGATATTTGGAGCATGGACGAAACAGGGGTAACCACCGTCCAAAAGCCAGATAAAGTGATCTCATGAAAGGGTCAAAAGCAAGTTGGGGCAATAACCTCAGCAGAAAGAGGTGCTTTGGTAACATTGGCATGTGCTGGCTCTGCTGTAGGTAACAGTATCCCACTTTTTTATTTTATTTCCAAGAGCACTTTTTAACTAAGGCACCACCTGGCAGTGATGGGGACGCAAATCCATCTGGTTGGATGAAGGAAAACACATTTTGTAAATTTCTCACTCATTTTGAAAGAAATGCAAGACCTTCAAAGGAGCATCCAGTCTTGCTTCTGGTGGACAATCACTTTTCAGACTTGTCATTTAATGCACTTGACTATTCAACAGCAAATGGCATTGCTATGTTAAGTTTTCCGCCTCACTGCACCCACAAGTTGCAGCCACTTGACAGAACTGTCTACGGACCTTTTAAAAAGGCTATACATACTGCCACCAACAGTTGGATGGTCAATTACCCTGGAAAAACAATGACAATTTACAATATACCAGAAATAGTGAAGGTTGCCTTCCCATTGAGCACAACACCAAATAATGTACTGAATGGCCTTTCTTCCTGTGGCATCCACCCATTTAACCCACGCATCTTTTGAGATTTTGACTTTTCTCTCAGCTCAGTGACAGAAAGACCTTTGCCAATCAAAACACATTCTGAAATACCAATGCCTCAAGCTTTAACTGCTGCAGTTTTACCAGAACAATCCAATTCAGCACCAAGTTTAAATTTGTTATCACATGAACCTTCAATTTCAACTTCTCATGTGGAATCAATGTCTGAAAGCTCTGTACTGACGGCACCAGATAATGTTAGACCATTACCAAAGGCCCTAGAAAGAAATCCTTCAAAAATCTTTCGCAAAAGAACTTCAACTATATTAACTGATTCACATTTCAAAAAATTTTGTGAGACTGTCACAGCAACAGCCAAGAAAAAGGCAAAAGTTCTGTTAAGGAAAAGGGAAAAGGCAAAGCGACCAAAAAAAAAAAAAACAACAACAACAACAACAACAACAAAATCGACAAGACTCATCATCATCGGAAGATAAAAACTGCTGTATCATTTGCAGGGATACTTGGGCTAATAGTAGAGATGCTGAAAAATGAATGGAATGTAATATGTGCTCCAGCTGGGCACATGAAGAATGTACAGAATGAGGACCTGGCCACATTTGTCATCATTGAGACTCTAATGATGATTTTTTAATTGTCATTTTCAAAGTGTTTTAGTGCAAACATTACATTTTTATTGCTGTTACTATATAAATGATTAATAAAATACTTATTTGCTTATTTGAATATGTTATTTATATGTTTTTCCAAATGCAGTTAACTATATAGACCCACAGTTGAAATAAAATATAATTATGACAAGTTGCCCCTCCTATCATGACACTTTTCCCCTCCTACCATGACACTTTGCTTCTCCTATTATGACAACTTGACCATCCTATCATGACAACTTGACCCTCCTATTATGATAACTTGCCCCTCCTATTATGACAACTTGACCCTCCTATCATAACAACTTGCCACTCCTATTATGACAACTTGACCTTCCTATCATCACAACTTGTCCCTCCTACCATGACACTTTGCCAATCATATTATGACAACTTGCCCCTCCTATTATGACAACTTGCCCCTCCTATTATGACAACTTGCCCCTCCTATCATGACAACTTGCCCCTCCTATCATGACACTTTGCCCCTCCTACCATGACAATTTGCTCCTTCTATCATGACAATTTGACCCTCCTATCATGATAACTTGCCCCTCCTATTATGACAACTTGATCCTCCTATTATGACAACTTGCCAGTCCTATTATGACAACTTGACCTTCCTATCATGACAACTTGTCACTCTTATTATGACAACTTGCCCCTCCTATCATGACAATTTTCCCCTCCTATCATAACACTTTGCCCCTCCTACCATGACACTTTGCGCCTCCTAAAATGACAACTTGCCCCTCCTATCATGACAACTTGCCCCTCATATTATGACAACTTGCCCCTCCTATCATGACAACGTGCTCCTCCTATTATGACAACTTGCCCCTCCTATCATGACACTTTGCCACTCCTATTAAGACAACTTGCCCCTCTTCCATGACACTTTGCCAGTCCTATTATGACAACTTGTCACTCTTATTATGACAACTTGCCCCTCCTATTATGACAACTTGCCCCTCCTATCATGACAACTTTCCTCTCCTATTATGACAACTTGCCCCTCCTATCATGACAACTTGCCACTCCTATTATGACAACTTGCCCCTCCTATCATGACAACTTGCCCCTCCTATTATGACAACTTGCCCCTCCTATCATGACAACTTGCCACTCCTATTATGACAACTTGCCCCTCCTATCATGACAACTTGCCCCTACTATTATGACAACTTGCCCCTCATATCATGACAACTTGCCCCTCCTATCATGACAACGTGCCCCTCCTATCATGACAAATTGCCCCTCCTATTAGGACAACTTGCCCCTCCTATTATGACAACTTGCCCCTCCTATCAAGACAACCTGCCCCTAAGGTGGGGTAAGTTGTCATACCATGGAGGCTCTTTTATAGACAGTGTCATGGTCTAATAAAAAGGTTGAAGTCTTTCTAAAGCTAATTTTTAAACAACTATAATAACCTTTCAAATAAAATAGTTTTTATAATGATTGACCAATTAGTTTATTAGATATTTAAAAAAAATTTAAAAAGTATGACAACATGCCCGCTCTCCCCTATAGGGCACTGAACTCTTAATGCCCATTCCTTAAGGGCTGAGGGCCCAAATTGCCATTTTCTTAAACGTTTAGATTTTTATTCCACATTCAATTATTAACGATATCGACAAATAATGACAAATGTACCCATTATTATGCAGAATGAAATGAAAAGATTTTTCAACTTTAATTGTTGCACTAAATTGGCCCTGGGGCCCATAATATTTATATAAGGTATATAAAAATAAGTGTATGCGTTAACTACTTTGTAAATGAATGGAAACAAAATTTGTATTAAAAAACTTGATAGACCATATTAAAATGCTATAGGACACTGACCTTCCAATTTCCATTCCCGTGTCTTTTTTCTTATATTTTAAAGATATTTTTCCCCATTCAATTTTTAGCGATATTTAAGAATAGATACATGATGAAAATGAATTAAAATAAACAGATTTTTGAATTTGAAATCTTGCACCGAATGGGCCCAGGGGCCCCTAATGTCGTTTTTTTCTTATAATAGCTGTATAAAAATTATTGTAAGCGTACGTTACTGAGAAAATTAATGGATCTTGCCCATCTTGTTTATAAAATCTCAAGAGTCTATATTTAATTACTATAGGGCACTGATCTCCTAATGTTCATTCCCTCAGAGCAGGGACTCCCAATATCTTTTTTTTTTTTTACTGCACGTTAATAATTTTGATCTCCAATCAATTTTACACGACATTGAGAAACATGACATGAGTAGAATGGCAAAGCCAATAAATGAATTATTTTTGGAGCACGGACCCTAAATAAGTTTTTTTTGCAAGTTTTTTAATATTCGTTTGCTATGAAACTTTGATTTTTTTTTACACACTTCCGCGTAGGTTTCTTGCATAATTGTTTTTATCTAGTCTTATCTTATCTTTTACAGACGCTCCTTCTATTCAGAAGATTATTGCGTCCTACGTTTATCTATGTTTTGTGTTTAATCTTGCATTCTTATTAGAGTTTTATATGATAAAGTGTTAGCTTTCTTGGTTTCTTCAGGCAACCATATCCACGCGCGAATTCCGGACGGGAAGAAAGACAACTTGTATGTGTTTGTTCTTGCATACGGAATAAGAAAGGTGTTTTTGTCCTTATGTCTATCTGATGTTTGTATTAAGTTATCTTTGTGTTGTATTACTAAATTAGAATTAATTGCTTTATGTATAATTACTATTTTACTCTCGGTTCTTCTATCCTCTAGTGTTTCAAGGTTTAATAATTTAACTAATGGTGTTACTTTTGTCAGTTTTGAATAATATCCAGTAATGAATCTTTCAGCTCTTTTTTGAATTTGTTCAAGCTTTTCAATGTTTTCTTTTGTGGATGGGTCCTATACAGAGGATGCTTATTCTAGTATAGGTCTCACCAGGGTGAGGTAGCATTTTTAGTTTTATATCTTTGTTACATTTGTAAAAGTTTCTTTTTATGAAAACTAAGGTTTTATTTGATTTCTTAATAACTTTATTGACATGGGGATTCCATGATAGTTTTTCATTTATTATGACTCCTAAGTATTTTGCATCTTTAGTCTGGGTTAGTTCTTTTCCATGAATGAAATATTTTGAATTTATTTGTTTCTTTTTCTTTGTTACTCTTAGCAGTTGACACTTTTCTGGGCGGAAAGACAAAATCCAGTTAGTTTCTCATTTTATTAATTCATCTATTTTTGTAAAATTGTACTATCTTGTTCTGACTTAATTGTTCTATAGGTTATACAATCATCCGCAAATAACCTACTTTTGTTCCTGTTGAGATGTTGTTGGTTAAGTCATTTATATAAATTAAAAAGAAAAGGGGACCTAGCACGTTTCCTTGTGGAACTCCTGAGTTAACCTTCATTGTTTTATTTTAAAACATATCAATCATAGTTTTCTGTTAATTTATTCAATTTTACCGAGATCCTTGAAAACCATGATGGGTCTGCAAGTTAATAATATAATAATAATGTATATTTACAGTTTCGGAATTTTAAAATGTTTTATTACCTTATTGTATTGGTTGTGTTTACACAAATTTACTTAAGAAAATTCTATAAATACAAGTAGTCAAGGTTTATAAAATAATGAACTTTCAAAGTCGACTTTTAAATATAGTAAAAGGATTTGTAGCAAGAATTATTAAAATGAAATAACTCTTCGTGTAGCCGTCGCAGATTACACAACTCCTGCCAAAAACTAAGACTAACAAGGAAGAAAAAAAGGCCACACATTTAAACAACCAGTAGCGCAGGTAGGGTTTGAGTCACCTGGTAGGGGTAAATTTATGGTTTAGCCACGCCCCCCTCCCGATCCAACATTCAACTACCACCTCCAAATTCTTCTTGTTAAAATAAGTTTACAGTCTAATAATGGAAAGAGCATGTTGGCATTTAGTGATGGTCTATTGATTAAAGTGTTTAAGAATCGTCTAGATTTCGAAGTGAGCTATTCTAAATCTAAGCTTTGTGTAGGAAATTTATAATTAACTTTGTGCTCCCATCACCATTTTTAAAGGCCTATGTCTTGTATCATGAAAATTTTCAAAATGAAAAAGAAAGCTTCTTTCATTTTTGAAGTATTTCACTTAGTCTTTGATTTAACCTGGTCAAAGAACAATAAGAAAATATAATGTAAATAACCACCAAAAAAACAAAAAAAACCCCCAACAACACAGATAATAAAAAAAAAACAAAAACAAGTAGATCTCTTAATTTGCAGCAAACAATGCCTTTATTTCGATAAATTAATGTAACTACTTCTATTTTATGTAAACTTAGTAGGTATTTCATGAAGTCATATAGCTCTGAAAACTAAACACTTTGAAGAGATAATTTTTTTGCGATTTGAGGATTGCATTATTTGGCCACATTATATTTCATACAAAAGCCATCGACATTCTAAAGTTAGCGATTCTAGAATGAAGGCTGATATTCTTTCAAAACAGATCTAGGAAGATGTTTGTTTGTTTTTATGCCCAATCTTCTTTAAATTCTTAGTTGAACGTTTCACTGTTCACCATTTTACGTTTGTCCAGTAACTTATTTTGGATCCCACTTAACTTTTTCGCTGTATATAAACAAATACATCTCCTCTCCACCACATTATATTTTAAGTGTACGAATTTTTAAGTACAATAAACAAAAATAAATAAGTAAACATGTCAAAATTGATTTAAAATAGAAAGACGCGAAAAAGGTCTACCCTTCAATAATTTGCCATTTGAAGAACAAACTTACAATGTTAACAAATTCCTAGCTTTATAACGTTGAATAAAGTTGAGTAGTTTTAACTATCTATTTAAAAAAGGTTTTATATAAAGATTAGTCATTGTAATTGTAGCATATTTGGTTCAAACTTATGCAGTATTCGTTCAGCTATTATACATTACAAAATTGAAACAAAATCGAAGCTTTAAACATATTTTAAGAGATTACAATGGCACAAACGTCACCAGAAGCACGGAGAACAGACGTGGCTTCTAATGTTTTAGTACATAACACAGTAGTCCATCATTTCGTTTGAAGTAAAAGTAGAAACATAAACTAAAGAGCATTCGTACCAATCATTTGAAAACATGAATGAAAGCTTTTAATAAATAGTTCATAAGATGGAAAATGAAATTCGATATGGTCTCAGACTTCTAAGGTGTTATTTTTAATCTGAGTTTACTGCGGTGTAAATTTCTGAAAAAAATGAAGGCTACATTTAAAGTGAAGGGTATTTAAATACCGTTTGTCAACAACAGAAATAAGAGGATGATTTAACTATGATAGTAATCTAATTTTTTTTATTGGTTACGCAATAATTTATGGTTAACATTGTGGAGTCACTCTTGATGTTTTACAACACACCATCAACACATTTTTAGTCCAACAAGTGAAAACTTAAAGTCATGACAAATCCTAATATAAGGAAAAAACTGCTAAAATAGTGATTAAATCTGTAGAGTAAGAGAGATGAAATATTATAATTTAATTATGGAGATCTGGTGAACAAATAGTTAACTTTAAACATTGTGAGATGTCCGCTAACTGGAGTCTGGAGAAAAAATATTTACTGTGGATCAAAAGCTGATAATGGTAGTTGAGCGGCCGGCGCGCTTGGCTGCCGTACCGAGGGTTCGAATCTCCGAATTTGTTCACTTCTGTAATAGATGAGACATAAGACAATGCAGCTTGGCAAGACATCGAGAGAAAGCGTAAACCTGGTTATTAGTGAAAGTTGTAAGCTGCATTTTAGGTCAGTGAGCTATTTAAAAAGCAGCATTCAATATGTTTAAGCAGAATAAACACACATTATGATAAGCTTTTAAAAACAGTAAGTTTAAATTTATTAAAGGCACCTGAAGCCATATAAAGAGAAGGAAACAAATCTATAAATATTAAAGTCATATTCCCTAGACTGCCTCATGCCACGTAAATGTCTGACGATTTTGAGCATTGATTTTGTTTAGAGCTTAAATACATTGTTGGTTTCTGAATCTTTTGACAGAATATTGAAATCGAGGCTAAATTTATTTTTAACATTTAATTTGGTTAAATGTTTATGGTTGAATGTAATATTATTGGTGTGGTTATCATTTTCTTTCCATGAATTTGTTTTCCCTTTTCGAAGTCAGCAAAGATTCAACCTATGAAATTTAATAAGTGTCAAAAGTGATTTCTATAAACTTTAGAGTAAACCGTCAAATAAAACTTTACATACACACAACCTTTAAAAAAAGATCGGCAATATTGACATGAGAGCTGCCACGGGCCAAAAAGTCGTCAAAGAAGAACAAAAGATTATTCAAAATTATAACAATATGGCTTATTATAGTGAAAATGTACTAAGTTCAGAGACAACACCTTTCTTTAATATTGATACTTAACCGTTTTATTATAATACTGACGGCCAGCACGGTGTAAGATTGTAAATAAGAATGATTTGGTTATAAGTATGAAACGAATCTGACACTACTACTTAAAAGTTGATTTAATTCATATGAAAAAAATCAATCTTTTAAAATGATTGACTTTGTTTTCATATTATTATTATTATTTTTTTAATCTTAATGATAATTTTTCAAATTTTTCCATATTACAGTCCAAAGTTACTAACTAAATCTGTTGAGCTAGTGAAATAAATTATTAAAATATAACAATTAGTATTACAATTCAAAATTAATTTCAGGGAATTGTGAAAATAAGAATCTGACGTTTATTAAAGAAGTTCTGTACCAACCACTGTGAAAAACTCTCATTAACACTTTATTATTTTCATTTGTTTTTGTCTATTGGTTCGTTGAAAAGGCTTTTTCCCGAAACGTTCGTTCCATAACGTTTTGTAAATTGTAAGATTCCCATTAAATAACATATATATTTTAAATATTTATTTTTTATCTAAAATCCTGATTGCAGTCTCACCCAAAGTGTGTCCGTCTCATAGAATCGTAGGACTGGTGCAAATAGCCAAGGGTTGACAACAATGCGATATGGATTAATGATGCGGAAGCACAGCAAAATCAGAAAGATGCCATCTAAGGATATGAAAGAGCTTTAGATAAGAAGGAATTAATTTACAATGTCCTAAAAAATACTGTTATCTTGAAGAAAAAGAAAGAAAAAAAAAGAAGAAAAAATGAAAAAAAAAATATTGTCGAGTTTAAAAGTGGCCTCAAGGATGTCAAATATTCAATATCAAACGGATTTCTCAATTCTGTATTTTATTTATTTTTATTATAAATTCTTATGTGAAATTATTTTGTTTGTTTGTAAGATTTACGTATTCATTCTTTAGCGAGCTAATGTAAAATCTAGTTGAAAGAATAAAGCAAGACGATAGCTTTGAAATTAATTTACACATTTGCTTATACTCTTGTCTTTAATTTAACAAATCGACTTTTAGGAAAGCTCGATTTACCAAGAGCATCACAAGAAAGGCACATTTTGAGATTTAAAATTAAAAAAAACAACTTTTTAAAGTATTGAGCATCGTATTACCCTCATTGAAAGATTTAAAAAAAAATTGATTAGTCTAAAAATGAAGTGAAATAAATTAAGAATTTATCTCTACCCTTTCTGAGATGGGTCTAATGGTTTCAAGTTAAGTTTAAAGAAATTCATAATTTTTTTATTTATAAGTTTAGAATTCATTTTAAGTAGAAATCATAAATACTTTTAGTTACCAAGGCCAAGAGCGCGTGTCACAGAATGGTAATACGGCTTTAGTAATAGCGATCTTTTATTAAATCTTGAAATTAGGAGAGGTTCTTTGCAGAGTTTTGTAGTTAAGTGTATTGTTACTTTTTAAACAACATTTAAAGCGCCTAAAAAAGGCTAGATTAAAAGGTGTAGTTAAAAAGAAGAGCATTGTGAAAAAAAGAGAAAAAAGTATGGGATAGTGTGATTGAGAGAGAGAGAGAGAGAGAGGGGGGGAAAGATAGGGAATAAGTGGGAGAGATTGTAAGAATGAAATAGAAAGAAGACGGCAGGGGAAGCTAGATAGTTAAGTGATAATGGAAAAGAGAGATGAAAGGAAGAGGAATAGATAGAGGAAAAATGAAGGTAGTGAGAAAGAGAGAGAGATAGAGAGAAAGTGAGAATGGAGGAGATGGACATTAATATGAAAGAGAAAAAAGAGCAAATATGAGTAAGAGAAACTGAAACAGGGACAGGGAGGGAGAGAGAGAGAAAGAGAGAGAGAGAGAGAGAGAGAGAGAGAGAGAGAGAGAAAGAGAGAGAGAAAGAGAGAGCGGGGGCGAAAGAAAGCTACAGGGAAATGAGAAGTTGGAGTCAAGGTTCCATGTACTTTTTTTTTTCAATAAATAACGTTTGAAATTATTGTTCATTGGAAGTTTATCTTGAGCAGGTGCAGCCCACGGTCAGTTCATAGTCCACGAATATCCAGGTGTTCCTCAGAGAGTAGGGCACTCGATCGTCGTTACAATGGTTGTCGTAGCATACACGTAGCAAGTGGGTCGTGTAAGTAACCGGCGTGCAGTTGAAGTGTCCGTTCATGCAATTTCTGTCTTCGCAAATGGTTTCATGCAATCTGTTGGGGTAGTATATGTCGGGAAGGGCGCGCCATTCTTTGCGTTGCCTGCAGGTCCAAGGGAGTGGCTCATTTTCACCGTACGTGACTGGCAAATTTGGTCGACATTGTTGAGGCTGACGTGCTCTACCATGGCGCTTAAATCGTCCTACTTGCAGCTCAGTTTCAAATTTTCTTATGTCTTTAGGTAGCAGTGAATCCCCTTTGTCGAGATGATTTTGCTTATTTAATCTCGCAGCTTCATAAAGTGCGTCATTCCTGATTGCTTTCTCTTGACCGGCCATATTGATACTTGATGCGGCAATTGAATTTTTAACGTAGCCAGTTGACTTTTTGGAGACTTTTTTGTCTGCCCCTGGAAATTTCCCAAAGAAATTACAAAATATGTTTTTGGAATCTTGATGCCGGCTTTCATTGCTGAGCCCAAAACAGTCTGATAGTTTAATGGGATTATTTTCACTGGTCTTAATATAATTGACGTCACTATTAATTGCTTCATCATTCTTATCAGTGGGTTTGTCCACTTTAAAATTTGTTGTAGATGGGATTATTGTTTCTGAGTAAGTGCCCACGTTTCTAAGGCCAGGAAAAATGGTTGCAGCAGTTATGCTTATAAAGAAACAATGGAAGCGTGGGCAAATCATTCTCTTCTAAGTGGTAGCTGTGGAATAAGATAAAATAAAATGTATTGTTAAAATTAAAAGGGTTATGTGATCTTAACATTTTTCTAATCTAAATAGCTAAATATTATATTCGACCTTTTGCATGTTCAATGGGAAGCGCATCTATTGATATATGACACAAAATCAATTAACATTAGTTCTTTTGAAAAGCACAAAAAAATATATGTAAGTACATACATTTTCAAAAAAAAAAATCTTTAGTTACTGCGTAAAGTAAATCAATGCAGAGTGATAGTTACAATGTTAAGTGGTTGGAGAAGATCCAATAACATTATGATTAATGGACAGTTTTGCATGTAAGGATTATTTATGAGGAGTATTAGATATATTTATAGCAAAAAGATGTATTTAAAATTACTGATGTCTGGAAAATATCTAAAAATATAAAATTTCTATAATTGAGATTAAACATGATTTATATTATTGAATTATTTATATATATACTTAACTATTTAAGTCTTAATAGGCGTAGTATACTGGCTTAAAGCAATTAAAAGATGAGCACTTGCTGTCTAATTATTTACAGTCATATGTCTTTACAATAAACTTGAAATACTTTGTTTACACGGAATCATGAATCCGATTTCTATTGATACATTAATGCACGTTCGAGATTTTTTTCCAATATGACCATGTTTCTGTGAAAATTCACACCTTTAAGGTGTTTATTTACAAAAATTAAAGTTTTTGTTTTACACCTGAATGAATAGATTCTTAATTTTGTCAAAATGAAATCGTTTCAAGCAGAATTAGGACTGACTGGAAGATTGGAAATTACGCACAATAATAATGTGATTTAGATAGTTGCAGTGACAAAGAGTGCAGTTTACTTTAAAGCGTCAACGATAGCGGAGTTTTGAAGCTTAACATTGCATTCAGCAAGTTACTTTTTTGACAAATAACTTGTTACTGATGAAGCAAAACTTTCTCATCAGGGCTTTTTACATATATGTCACACAATCCAACACTCGAATGTATCACATATTTGTTCTTGGTTATTTGTCATCAATAGCCATCAAGTGGTACAAGGGAATAAAACGGCACCATCAACATATAAAAATGAATGAAGGTATTGAAAAGTAATCAAGCTTATTTTGAAATAACATTTCAGTGATAAGCAGGCTTCAAATGTCAACTTATAAGAATTTGGTTAAACTTAAAAAAAAAAAGTTTTGGATTACTGGGGTTGCAATTTTGAATGAAAATTAAGTACCATTTCAACTAGTAATTTAAAAAATAAAAGTGACATGTTCTAATTTGTATTTTAGTATTCGGGTCTCTGCTTTATTTAATTTAATAATAGGTTATAATATGTAGTAAAATAGTAAATATAGTAAATATCTCGTATTTTTGTACTAAAAATTTGTTAGCCTCTGTGCCTAAAAAGTTGAGCACCAAACTTATTTCAAAAGACTTTTCGAGCTTTTGACCTTATGGTGACATGATGACGGTCTTGAACAATTTTCACTACATTTCGACAACACTTTAAAAGATCCTCGTAAATGTTAAATTCATGTTTAAAATGACTTGACTCAATCACTTTTCTCACATCAACCTATACGTAGATATGTAGGATAATAATTTGCATTTAGGTCGTATGATTTTTGTCTTGGCCCAGCGTGAGTAGGCCAATCTAAGTAAGGTTCAGGTCATATGAAATTGGCAAAATGTAAAATCCCTTAACCGATGTCGACGAGACCTCGGTGTAATGGATTTTTAGAAATGAATAAAGAACCCGTGAATTATTGACGTCAAATGACCCGACACCACAGACGATTAGACAAATATGTAACTGAATTCAATTCCCTGGAAATTTCAAACAGACAAAACCCCCACGCAGCGTGTTTAAATATATATATATTTTATTTTTTTTTTGAAATAGGATCTAAAACAATAAGAAACAAAAGACTTGATGATTTAAATAAAGAGATAAAAACTGCCAAGTGTGAAAGAGATCTACGTAGACCGAAATAGAAAAGGAAGAAGATTAAATTGGAATACAAACTGGTGTTTATATGAATGAGACACGAGATGAAAACAATGGAATCGAATTGAGTGAAATATTGACCAAATGTCTCACTAAATACGGATAGGTTTTTATTACAGTTATTTTATCTTTAATCCTTCGCATACGAAGATGATCAAAGCAATATTCCATTTGAGTAATATTCTTGTTCTAGTTATATTAAGGTTCAAACTAAGGCGAGTCTGTCGTAAATTGTTACAATATTAATATTTCCAGTGCGGTCCGACTTACCCACGCTGATATTGCCAAGATAATGGAAAAGAAAGAGTTAAACAATGTTTGACCACAGTTGGAGAGGTTTGTCGTAAGTGGAATGTGAGAGACTTAGAGATAGAAAATTAGATNTATATATATATATATATATATAACACGCATTTGTTGTCTGTCTGTCTGTTCTCTAATAACTCAAGATCCAGAAAACCAAATAAAGTGAAATTTGGTACACTTGTATAAAAACATATGGGAAAGGTTCCTAAACAGATTTAGTTCCATAAACTCACACTCATGGGCGCCGGGGGCCCACAAACATTTTTTCCTTCTTTGAGCTATATAAACATTGAAAATCACTAATTCTCATTTTTTCCGTGGAGGAAGAACATGAAATTTTGGAAAATTGTTAAGTACACTTCCGCAATAGTAACAGGTAAAAATATATTTAAATTATATCTTTCTGAGGGCCGGGGGCCCAAATGTAGTTTTGTCCTTATATAAACTATATAAAAACTGAAAATCCCTAATTCTGATATTTCCCGTGGAGGCAGAAGCATTAAATTTGGGAAAATTGTTGAGTACACTTCCGCGATGGTAACAGGTGAAAATATATCTAAATTATATCTTTCTGAACTTCGGGGGCCCAAATATAGTTTCTTCATAATATGTATTATATAAAAACTGAAAATCCCTGAAACTGAAACTTTTAAAAGTCAAATAGTGAAAATCACTTCAGCTTAATCTTTAAAACCGATAACCATGCCAAATTTCTCAATACACTAGATCAGGGGTGGCCAGACCTGTAGTACTCGGGAGCCTTTTTAAATTATTAAAATATTTTTGAGAGCCACACTAAAGCTCTGAGTCATTCAACCTGGCTACAAGATCATCATGTAATCCTTGTAAATATGATTCATAAATTGTACGGGAGCTGCTGTTGCACTAGATTTTAATATCTATCGAAAATATATATATAACTAGCTGACCTGTCGTGCGTTGCAACGATCTCAGTAATAATGAATAAAATTTAAGAAATAAATGGGTGATATTTTAAAAACAATTATACCAGAAATCTACGCGGAAGTGTGCAAAAGAAAAAAAAGTTTCATAGCAAACGATCATGAAAAGATAAATAAATTAATAATTTAAAATTTTAATTTTTTATTTATAAACGATATTATGGGAACTGGCTCAAAATGAAAGATAATTTAATTTGTTTTAACATTCTCATGGACTCAAGCTATATTTTTCAATATCGTGTAAAATTAAAAAGGGAATTAAATTATTAAAGTGCATTAAAAATCATTTGGGGCCCCTTGCCCTGATGGTATGAACATTAGAAGTTCAGTGCCCTATAGTAATTAAATATAGACTCTTGAAATTTATGTACTAAGATTGGCAAGATTCAATACTTTTTTCAGTAACTTACGCTTACACAATAGTTTTAATACAGCTAATATAAGAAAAAATAGAAATCTAGGGACCCCTAGGCCCATTCAGTGCAAATTGACTATTTATAAAAAAAATCTGTTTATTTTAATTTAGTTTCATCATGGATCAAGATCGTTAAATAATTGAATGGGGAAAACATCTTAAACTTATACAAATAAAGAAATTTAGTGCCCCCGGCCCTGAAGGAGAAGAAATTAGAAGTCCATGCCCTGTAGCATTTTAAAATTGCATGGGCTACCAAGTTTTTGTATACTAATGTTTGTTAAGATCCATTCATTTTTTTGTGTATATAGGTCATATGAGGAAAATAATGAAATTATGGGCCCCAGGGCCCATTCAGTGCAAGATGATAAAATGAAAACACCTGTTCATTTCAATCTACATAATATTGGATATATTTGTAATTATTTGTCAAGATCGTTTATAATTGAATGGGGATTAAAGACAAATTGTATTTTTGGATCCCAGCCCTGAAGGAATTGTCATTGGGCCGAAAGTATGAACATTAGAGATTTAATGTCCTATATCATTTTAATATGAGCTATAAAGTTATTATACACTAATTTTACTTCAGATCCATTCATTTTCCCAGTCGTTAAAGCTTACATACTTTATGTACATCTCATATCGGCAAAAACGAATTTATTTTAAGGGCCCATAGGCCCAATCGGTGCAAAAAATTAACTTTAAAATACATGTTTATTTCGTTCTAATTCATAATAGATATATTTTTAAATATCTTTCAAGCTTATATAAAATCAAAATTGGAATTAATTCTTAAATGCTTACGAAAGCAAAGATGTTAGGCCCCCTTTGCCAAAGGAATGGACATTAGGAGTTCAACGCCGTATGGATTTTAATATTGTCTTTGAAGTATGTAAGTACCAAGTTTGGTCAAGATCCATTCATTTTCCAAGTAGCTAAAAGTTTGACTAATTTTTTATATTGCTCATGTAAGGAAAAAACCATTTGGGGCCCCTGGCCCTCCCCCAATGAGTGTCACTGTCAATTTTCAATTTTTTTCCCACAAAAACCATACTGGAAGCATACACAAAAATTTCGTAAAGTTTCATCGTGATCGGATTAATTTTTTACTCAGGTATAACCGACAAACATATACATACATTCATTCATACGTACATACATACAAACATAAATACTTACGACGTTCGTACATAAATACATACATGCATGCATACTTAGATACATACATACCTTGATTTATATATATATAAAGGTTGGCAAGCTCCATTAATTTTCTCAGTAACTTACGCTAAGACTAATTTTTTTAAAGCTAAAGTACGGGAAAGATACATTTAGGGACCCTTGGGACCATTCTGTTTATGGTGTCGATTTAAAAAACCTGTTCATTTTAATTCAGTTTCGTCATGGATATATTCCTCTAGATCATTAAAAATTGAATGAAGAAAATATCTTAAACATATGCAAAAAAAGATATTTGGGGCCCCGGCCCCGAAGTAATGGTCATTAGGAGTTCAGTGTCCTATAGTATTTTAATATTGGCTCTCAAATTTTTACATACAGAGTTTGGTTAAGATAAATCAATTTACACAGTAGCTAACAATTAAAAATAATTTTTATATAGCACATATAAGCAAAAGTGAAATTAAGGGCCCCCAGGCCCAATCGGTGCACGAAATTAAGTTTAATATCATGATTATTTCAATCTAAATAATAATAAATACATTTTTCAATATATTTCAAGGTAGTGTAATATCATAAAGGAAATAAATTATTAAAAGCTTACGAAAATAAAGATTTTGGGCCCCCGGCCCAAAAGTAATGGACTTTGGGAGTTCAAAACCATATGGTATTTTAATATGGGCTATAAAGTACGTATGCACTAAGTTTGGTGAAGATCCATTCATTTTTCAAGTAGCCGATGCTTAAACTTTTTTTAAATAAGTGTCAATGTTTAAGAAAAAGAATGTTTTCACAAAGCCATCCCGGAAGAATAATCAACAATTTCCTTAAGTATCACCGTGATCTGGGGAATGGTTTAGGCAGCTTTAATAGACAAAAAAAACTTACATACATACTTTGATTATATATATGTAGATAGATATAGCTCAGAACAGTATTCGGTATTTGAAGACTCAAAGGGCGACGAATCAGTGCTCAATTGCCCAACGTCATCTAACATGGACATGCATTACATTCTCCGTGATGAGGTGGAACTTGCTGTGCGAAAGCTGAAAAAGGGGAAATCGGCTGGAACAGACAACATCCCAGGTGAACTGATTCAAGCAGGAGGTGACCCAGTAATAAACATTCTAACTAGCATGTGCAACAAGATCTGGCAGACAGGAGAATGGCCAACACCCTGGACTCAATCGCTGGTTATAACGCTCCCAAAGAAGGGTAATCTACAATTGTGTCAGAACTACCGCACAATTAGCCTGATCAGTCACCCCAGCAAAGTCATGCTCATGGTAATACTAAACAGACTAAAACCACAAGCAGAGCAGATCATTGCAGAAGAACAAGCAGGCTTCAGAGCAGGAAGGAGCACAACAGAGCAGATCTTCAACTTGCGAGTGCTCTGTGAGAAACATCTGCAACACCAGAGGGACCTCTTTCATGTCTTCATAGACTTCAAAAAGGCGTTTGACAGAGTGTGGCATGCAGCACTGTGGGCAACCATGCACAAGTACAATATTAACGCCAACCTCATTACTGTGATCAAGAACCTATACAACAGAGCATCCAGCGCAGTACTCTACAACAGCAAGCTGGGAGATTGGTTCAAGACCACTGTTGGTGTTAGACAAGGGTGTTTACTCTCCCCCATCCTCTTCAACCTCTTCCTAGAAAGAATTATGACTGATGTGCTCGAAGACCATGTCGGAACGGTCAGCATCGGAGGAAGGATCATAACTAACTTACGCTTCGCCGATGACATAGACGGCCTAGCTGGCAGCGAGGACGAACTAAAAGAATTCCTTGCAAAGCTAGAGAAGACGTCGAAGGCCTATGGCATGGAAATTAATGCAGAAAAGACCAAGGTCATGGCAAATAAGAATTTCACAAGTGAAATACGGATAAACGGTCAAAAACTCGAGGAGGTCCCTACCTTCAAATATCTAGGGGCTGTAATATCCGATGAAGGCTCAAAACCAGAAATTCTTGCCAGAACGACCCAAACAACTGCAGCACTAAGCAAACTGAAAAACATCTGGCAAAGCAAGAAGCTCTCCCTGAGATCAAAGATTCGACTAATGCGCTCTCTGGCGATGTCAGTCTTCCTCTATGGTTGTGAGGCTTGGACGCTCACCGCAGACCTCCAAAAAAGAATTAGTGCGCTTGAGATGAGATGTTTTCGAAAGGTATTAAACATCTCCTACACGGCGCACATCACGAACGAAGCGGTCCGCGACAAAATAAGTGCTGTCATTGGCCCTTACGAGGACCTTCTCACCTCAATTAAAAAGAGGAAACTACGATGGTACGGACACGTGTCAAGATCTGGAGGTCTCTCAAAGACGATATTGCAAGGCACAGTCCAGGGAAGAAGGAAAAGAGGCAGACCAAGGAAGAGTTGGGAGGACAACATCAAAGAGTGGACCGGCCTTTCATTTAGCGATTCCCAGAAGGCAGCTCAGAACCGTGACACTTGGCATGAGTTAGTGCGCAGCTCAAAATGGTGCCCCAACGACCCAGCGTCGGGTTAAGGGATAGTTCAAGTTCAAGTTCAAGATAGATATAAGGGGAAAACGCATTAAGGCCCCCCCCGGGCACATTCCGTGCAAGATTTCACATTAAAAAACTTTTTTCATTTTTAATTAATTTTCAACATGGATAAATTTCTAAAGATGGTTTAAAATTAAAATGGAAAATATGTTAAACATTTAAGAAAAAGACATTTGGGGCCCCCTGCCGCGAAAAAATTGACATTTGAAGTTCAGTGCCCTTAATTATTTTAATATGAGCTACCAAGTTTTTGTAGACAATGTCATTTTAAGATCCATTTCTCTACTCAGTAGCTAACACATAAACTTGTTTTTATATAGTTTTTATTATTAAAATATGACACTAAGGGCCCCAGGGCCCATTCATGGCAAGATATAAAGTTGAAAAAACCTGTTTATTTTAAGATGGATAATAATGGATACATTTATCATCATTTGTCAAGGTCTTTAATAATTGAATTGGGGAATAAAATTTTAAAGGTTTATAAAAAATGTATTATGGGCCCCCAGCCCAAAAAGAGTGGCCCTTAGGAGATGACATACCTATAGTATTTTAATATTAACTATCAATAATATAATTACAAAATTTGGTTAAGATCCATCCATTTATCAAGTAGATAGCGCTTAAATTAATTTTTAATATAGCTCATATCAGCAAAAATTTAAATTTAGTGCCACCGTGCCCCTTTAGTGTTAAATGGAGAAAAGAAAAGTAGCCAGTTACCATTCCGGAAGGGTACTTAACAGTCTCAAAAATGTTCATGACGATCGGATGAATGGTTTAGTCAGTTATAATGGACAAACGCGCGCGCGCGCGCACACACACACACACACGCACACACACACACACACACACACACACACACACACACACACAACACACACACACACACACGCACACGCACACGCACACGCACACACACACGCACACACACACACAAACACTAAAAAACTCACACACCACACCACACACACACACACACACGCGCGCACACACACACACACATACATACTTTGATTTTTATATATATAGATTTGAAGATAACATATAGAATGGGACTGCTATAACGCTTGTAAATAACATACAAAATACACAAACAAATGGTGTCATGAAGACAATAAATTTGAGCTTGAATTATTCATTTTTGTCGTGTTCGTTGAAAAGTAAAGCTCAAATTTTTAGTTTTCATTACACACTATGCGTATTTTGTAGTAGATCTATATTTTATATAATTTGAATAAGCTCCTTATTTTAAGCTTAGTATGCGTCCATACTTAGTAGATTTGTAACACGGAATGAGAAATGATTAAAAACAACTTCAAATATCAAGCACACATTTAACAATACAAGTAGTAGTATAGAATGGCGGAAACAGGTCGTAAATGAGGGGCCGCCCCTCCGACGTCACTTCCGGTCTATGACGTCACATATGGTGGG
>MUZC01000296.1:251347-270368 GCA_002072015.1 Radix auricularia | reverse complement strand
TATATCCGGCATCCTTCCGTCTCGCGAGACGATGGTGCATCACCGTTGGGTTGGGTTGCATTTCCTCGAGTGACTGTGCAGTCCTATCCTTGAGTGACAGTCTTTGCCACAGTTTTTACACACGAGTTCTGTGCTTCCAAATGTTTTGGCCTTTCTCCTAGCTCTTCTGTCTGCAGCCTCCTCCATTCTTCGCTCCTCGGCTACTATGACGCCCTCTTTGACAACTGTGCGCCACGTAGATCGGTCTTCTGCCTTACACTCCCAGTCACTTGTATGTATTTTGGCTGCTTTCATGTCCCTTTGACAGACATCTTTAAATCGCAAGCGTGGGCGACCTGTTTTCCTCTTTCCTGAAGCAAGTTCACCATATAGGAGGTCCTTCGGGATGCGGCCGGGGCTCATTCTTTTGACATGTCCTAGCCACCTCAGGCGTCTTTCACTAAGAATTGAGAACATGCTTTGGGTATTGGCACGCGTTAGTACCTCACTATTAGGCACTTTTTCTTGCCATTTAATACCAAGGATGCGGCGCAAGCATCTCAAATGGAAGCTGTTAAGCTTACGCTCTTGTGATGTATAAGTGGTCCATGTCTCGCTCCCATATAGTAGTGTACTGATGACACAGGCTCGATAGACGCACAGTTTGGTTTTCTCCGTTAGCTTGGTGTTTTGCCAGACCCGCTTATTTAGTTTAGCCATTGTTGCGGCTGCCTTGCCAATTCTGCTGTTTATTTCTTCTTCAATGGACAGTGTATTGGAGACCTTGGATCCCAAGTAGGTGAAGCTGTCCACAACCTCCAAGTTTTCATTATCGATATTTATGGTAGGAGGAGGTCGAGTGTCTTGGGCCATGATGTTTGTCTTTTTCAAGCTGATTTGCAGACCAAATTCTTTGCAGGCATTGGAGAAGCTTGACACGAGTTGTTGCAAACCAGATTCTGTATGTGCTGTTAGTGCCGCATCATCCGCAAATAGTAGCTCTCGAATTAGGACATCCGTCGTTTTGGTCTTGGCTCGGAGGCGGGCAGTGTTGAAAAGTCCTCCATCAGCTCTGGTATGTAACCAGATTCCCTCACTGCTATCCTTGAATGCGTATCGAAGAAGTACAGAGAAGAATATTGCGAAGAGTGTTGGTGCGAGTACACAACCTTGTTTAACTCCGCTGCTGACAGGGAAGGCCTCTGACTTAGCTCCATCGAACTGTACTGTGCCAAGCATATTTTCATGGAACTGTCTGATGATGGCAAGTAGGTGAGGGGGACATCCAATTTTTGCCAGTATTTGGAATAGCCCGTTGCGACTGACTAAGTCGAAGGCTTTTGTAAGGTCCACAAATGCAATGTATAGTGGCATCTGCTGCTCTCTGCATTTTTCCTGGAGCTGTCGTATGGAGAACACCATGTCTATGGTAGACCGACCGGACCGGAAACCACACTGAGATTCTGGATAGACGCGGGATGCTAGGCTTTGTAAACGTTTTAGTATAACGCGGGCAAAGGTCTTTCCTACAATACTAAGGAGTGAAATGCCGCGATAATTATTGCAATCACTCCTATCACCTTTGTTTTTATATAGTGTCACTATATTTGCATCCTTTAGGTCTTGGGGGATGTAGCCCTGTTCCCAGCAGAGGGACAGAATCTCGTGCAATGGTTGGAGTAAAGCTGTCTTGCCACTCTTTAGAACCTCTGGTGGTATTCCATCATTCCCAGGCGCTTTTCCACAAGCTAGACTGTCAATTGCTTTGCTCAGCTCTTCCTGTGTGGGCACGACATCAAGTTCTTCCATGAGTGGCATATCTGGGATGTCATCTAGAGCGGTGCTGGAGACTGTGGTAACTGTTGAATACAATTCCAGATAATGCTCAACCCACCGTTTTAGCTGTGCTGCCTGGTCTTGAATAATTTCTCCATTTTTGGACTTTAGGGGAGCAGCTTTTGACGTCAAGGGGCCCGTTGCCTTTTTGATGTTTTCGTACATGACTTTTGCATTGCCCATGTCTGCAGCTGATTGTATACTGGAACAGAGCTTAAGCCAGTAGGTATTGACACATTTACGTGCAACCTTTTGGGCAAGTGACTTAGCTGTTTTTAAAGCATGCAAATTGTCAGGTGTAGGCTTTTCCTTGTAAGCCATAAGAGCTTTCCTTTTTGCTTCAGTGACGGGTTTCATCTCGTCCCAATGTTCATCAAACCAGTCCGTGTTTTTGTGAGATTTTTTGCCAAAGGCTTGTATTGCGGATGTATAGATTGTGTCTCTCAGTTGCGTCCATTTGGAGTCAATGGTGACGCATGGGGACATCTTTGAGAGACTTTCCTTCACCTTGTCTTTGAACAGCTGCGCTATCGCAGGGTCTTTCATGCAGGAGGTATTGATGCGTGGACTTCCCTTTTTCTTTGTGTGGTACGAGTTTTTCCTCATTATTCGTACTTTGCTGGCGACAAGGGAATGATCCGTGTCACAGTCGGCACTGTGATAGCTGCGAGTGAGTAGGACGCTAGCTAGTTGTGCACGCCTGGTGATAATGAGGTCCAGCTGGTGCCATTGGTGGGATCGAGGGTGTCTCCAAGATACTTGATGTATATCCTTGCACTTGAAGAAAGTGTTGGTCACACACAAGCCTCGTGAGCAGCACAATTCCAGAAGCCTTTGTCCATTTTCATTTAACTTTCCTCTTCCAAATAGTCCAAGGCAGGTGGGCCAGGCTTCGTGGTCGCTCCCCACTCTAGCATTGAAATCTCCTAGGAGATAGATTGCCTCGTCTTTGTGGATGCCGGCTATTGCCTGGTCTAACGCTCCATAGAACTGGTCCTTCTCTTCCGGAGTTGAATAGAGTGTTGGGGCATACACACTAAGAATGTTTGCTGGGCCCGCAGTTGTTCTGAGTCTTAGAGTGAGGATCCTCTCCGTGCCTGATGACGGTGGTTCAATGGATGGTAGAAGAGTGTTTTTAACAGCGAAACCCACACCATGCTGTCTAGGTTCGTCTTTCGGTCTGCCTTGCCAGAAGAAGGTGTAATTGGCCTCTTTGAGTGAACCGTTGTCTGGGAGCCTGGTCTCCTGAAGGCATGCTATGTCAATCTTTAGCCTTTTAAGTTCTCTATCGATTATTCCTGTCTTCCGTGTGTCATTTATGGACTGCAGATCATCAGTGATGCCGGGACACATAGTCCTCACGTTCCAGCTAGCGATTCGAAGAGCTGGGGTCTTCTTTTTCTTTTTTGTATTTCTTGGTGCAGGGCTTAGTGGCCCACATGTTGAGTGGTACTCTAATCTCCACGCACCCAGTGGAGAAGGCAGGCCATGACGGGATAGCACCTATTTGACTGGGGGCTGCCCAGTTTGAGGCGGGCGGTAGCTGTCCAGTGAGACATTGGTAGTCTCTCCCACCGTCGGAAGCAGCCCCTGGCGCCTAGCTCTACGTCAATTGAGCTTTGGCTTATAACCGGTAACTGCTGCTTCCCGTGTTTTATCGACACCTTGCGGCGACGCTGGAGTGTCCTCTCCAGAGGTGATGCAAGCCTGGGCGGGTATTATACCGGGGCAATTAGCTTGATGAAACTTTAAGTAAGTAGTGCTGTTATTTTATGTTGCCTTCGCACACCAAGACCGACGTAAGGTTTTCCTCACCAATACTTACATCAAGAGAGACTAAAGTTTTATGTCATTAATACTTACTTAAAGAGAGACTAAAGTTTTATGTCATCAATACTTACATCAAGAGAGACTTAAGTTTTATGTCATCAATATTTACATCAAGAGAAACTAAAGCTTTATGTCATCAATACTTACATCAAGAGAGACTTAAGCTTTATGTCATCAATACTTACATCAAGAGAGACTTAAGTTTTATGTCACCAATACTTACATCAAAAGAGACTAAAGTTTTATGTCATCAATACTTACATCAAAAGAGACTATAGTTTTATGTCATCATAATATACATCAAAAGAGATGTAAGGTTTTGGTCACCAATACTTACATCAAGTGTGAAGACAGTTGCCATCATGGAATATAAACTTAACTTACATCAAGTGTGCTGCCAGTTGCCATCATGGAATATAAACTTAACTTACATCAAGTGTGCTGCCAGTTGCAATCACAGTAAAAACTTACATCAAGGACGATGTCCCATAATTTATTGTTACTAAAAGCAAGAGACATTTAAGTTATGTTCAAGAATGCTTTTAAAATGATCTTTTAAAAATGAAATCTCTTTAATAAAAATATTGACAGCTGTTGTGTAATATAAATTTACTTACACCAATATCATTTTTAGTACTTTTATTTGTTGTGTGTAATATAATATTACTTACATCAAGTAATGTTAGTTGCTGTTTATAATATAATAGTACTTACATTAAAGTACTGTTATTTGCAGTGTATAATGTACTGTTACTTACATCTAGATGGCTCTTGGTCGCCGTCCCGTCTTGGTCTAAAGTAAACTCTTTTACTTCAGACATTGACTCATTTTTGCCACAGACATCAACGGCTTCTTTAAAAAATCGGAAAAAACACAGTTGAAAAAATTTAATCAAACAAAACATTTATCACATTATATCTGATATTTCTTGACCAATGTAACCCAATAACTGCCACATCTTTTTGTTCGAATATTTTTGTTTTATTGTTATATTAAGTTATATATTGAAATATTTTAACAATTACAAATTGTATTTAGAATCATTTTTTTTTTGTGGGAGTTATGCCACAAGTTCTAAATATGGTGCCATGGCCAAATGGGGATCATGACTTATGCTTACATATTTTTGATACCATATAGGAAGACACTTAACATGCAGTCTACCGATATTTTTATGCACTGTTTTTGTGCTTTCGTCTTACACACTTCAAGTATTTGTGTTAATTGGGACAACTATTTTAATTATCTTTACAAGAAGTATTACACAGTGTTTGGAGTACTATTTCAATGTAAAAAATATTTCACAATTTCACGTTGAGTAAACATATTATAACATAAAATTAATTTACACTTAGAGTGACAAGAATCCTCGTCAGTTTTCTATAAGTATTTAAATAATAATTTATAGACATTTGTAATATCATAGTATTTGATACAATCTAGGTTTTAAAAATAATATAATTTGAATTATGAAAATACTAGATCAGACCCGTGGCGTTGCATTTGCCACCGTGCAGAAGGGAGCGGTAGCTCAACAGTATTTCGCATGACTCAAGACCAACGATGGCTAGAAGTATTCTATATTATATATAGACGGCGTTGGCAGGTGAGGGTGGTTTGTCTTGACAGCTCTGGGGTATTTTATATGTAGATTAGATCACGCTTGCTTGCCCGTGTCGTCGTGTTTGCCCTAATTGCTGTTGAATTATAAATGTTATCTAGATACGACCCGCGGCGTAGCATACGCCGCAGACTTACTCATAGATAAGGCAAAGAAAGGGGGAAAAGAAAGGTATCGAAATACAGCACTCAGAAATCATTTCAACTTCAGTGAACGTATTGGGGGCAGGAAATCACCGACGCATTGTTGGTCTTTATGTCACCAATCCTTACTTTATGAGAGAATTAAGCTTTATGTCATCCATACTTGATTGGTAGCGAAGTCAATAGTGCACTCGCCTCACACGCTGAGGGGTGTGGGATCGAGCCCACGAATAGCCACTAAAAAATGTTGAGAAATGACTAACGCTAAGAAAGTCCTCCGCTGACCTGGAGAGGGATGGGCGCGCCAGTGTCTATTAAGCCCAAGAATGTTCTAATCGAAACATTAGAATCCCCTACGACCTCTGAAAAAGAGGTTATGGGACTAAATAAAAAATTTAAGAAATTCGATCTTGAGTCATGCGCAATGAGGTTAGCTACTGTCAGGGAAACATTATAGAGTTATTGGGTTTTCCCTGACATTGCAATGTTGTTACTTGTGCTTGGTGCGGTGAGACGTAAAAGTGTGAACGTGACGTAGTGAGAAGACAGTTGTTTTGAGCAAGAGATAGAGTTCGGTTGGTATATGGAGGAACCTTCGACCTGCAGTTCACAAGGGTTATACGAGTTTTAGCGTTGCCCAGTGTTTGTCTGTTGAACTGAGAGTTGTTACATAATAAGGATGGCTTTTAGTACAAGGAATTTGTGTTCAATCTGTGAAGTCACGATCAGAACCCCTAGACAACGAATCCCCGACAGCTACCTTACCCTACACCCTGCACCACTCAACCATAAGCTGTGAAATTAGCCGATCCTAGTTATGGTCATTCCTCATGCTTATTTGCACTGGTCTTGTGCTTGTTCTGCTGAATTATATTTATAGATATGACTAGCTATTAGCCCGCGCTTTGCTGCGGGAAGATGGAGTATTAGTGATAAGTGAATGAGTGCATAAAAAACTATATTTGGTCCCCTTGCGCCCAGCAAGGGATATTCTAAATATTTTTTCACCTGCTGCTATCGTGGAAGTGTATTTAAAAAAACACCCAACGTTTTATGCGTTTACCTATTTAGGAAATATGAAAAATAGTGCTTTTCAATTTGTATATAGCATATATTTGGAAAAAACACGCTTTTGAGGCCCCGGCCCCAATGAGTGTGAATCTTAAAATTATAATACGCCAATTTTCTTCATGAGAGGGAACCCAACAACTTCCAAAAGTTTTATTTTTTACCTACACGATGAATTGTGTAATTTGTCATGAGTCGGTTTTTAATATAAGAAAAAGCTATATTTGGGCCCCCGACCCTCAATGAATGGGAATTTACAGTTCTCTTTCACCAACTTTCATCGGGAGATTTTATTAAACAACTTCCCAAAGTTTCATGCTTCTACCTACATGGGGAAAAGGAGCATTATTGATGTTCAGTTTTTATATAGTTTCATGTTAGGAAAAAAAACTACATTTGCCTCAACCCCTGCCCCCCAGTAAGAGATATTTTAAATGGGGTACGGGGGCCATTTAGTGGGATTTAAACATTCCCTTTCGCAAATTATTATTGGCAGATTGTACTCAACAGCTTTCTAAAATTTCATGCTTCTACTTAAATGGGGTATTGGAGAATTGGTGATTTTCAGTTTTTAAATTTGGGCCCCCTTCGCCCCAGTAAGAGATGTTGTAAATATTATTTCACCTGCTAGCATCGTGAAAGTGTATTTATCAACTCTTAAACGTTGCATGAGTCTACCTACTCGGGAAAAAGTAGAATTGTTGATTTTTAATTTTTATATAGCCCATATAATGAAAAAATTGTTTTTGGGGCCCCAGCCCTCATAAGTGCGAATTTTAACATTCTCTTTTGCCAATTATCGTCGGAAGCATGTACTCAACGATTTTCCAAAGTTTCATGCTTCTACCTACACGGGAAATATAAGAATTATTGATTTTTAATTAGTATTTAGCTTATTAAAAAAAAACCTTTTTGGGGCCCCAGCCCCCATGAGTGTGAACTTCAAATTTCTTTTTCACAAATTTCGTTTTGAGAGGGTACCCAAAAACTTCCCAAAGTTTCATGCTTCTACCTACACGGAAAACAGAACAATTAGTGATTTTCAATTTTTATATAGCTCATATAAAGGAAAAACGTTTTTGGGGCCTGGCCCCACATGAGCGAGATTTTTAAAATTATTTTTGGCCAATTTTCGTTTTGAGAGGGTACCCAACAACTTCCCAAAGTTTCATGCTTCTACCTGTACCGGAAATAGGAGAATTAGTGATTTTCAATTTTTATATAGTTCATATAAGGAAAAAACATTTTTGGGGCCTTCGGCCCCCATGAGTTGCAAATTTACCTTTTCCCCTCCAATTATCGTCGGGATAACGTACTTTAAAAAATTTCCTAAATTTCATGCTTCTACCTACACGGGAAATAGGAAAATTGATGATTTTCAATTTTTATAGAGTTCAAATAAGGAAAAAACAATTTTTGGGCCCCCAGCCCCACATGAGCGAGATTTTTTTAAAAAAATTTCGCCAATTTTCGTTGTGAGAGGGTACCCAACAACTTCCCAAAGTTTCATGCTTCTACCTACACGGGAAGTTGGAGAATTAGTGATGAATCAGTGAGTGAGTGAGTGAGGGCTTTCCCTTTTATTAGTATAGATAAAATTTAAATTTTAAATCAAACTTTTTAAAATAGAAAATTCCCATTTTAAATAAATGACATTTTAATTCTAAACACTTTCTTTTATAAATATATTCATTTGTCACTGACAACTCAAATGATCAAAGACAATTTATATAAAAACACAGCATCGACATCGGATCCTTTAGTTTTAAACCCCCTGTTTCCTTAAATATGTGAATAAAAATGTATAGTCATCAGATCTGTTGAGCTTGTTATTACGTGATTCCCTAGATAAATTAAAACGCTGCAAATGATTTTTTTAAAACTTATTTTAAGACGTGCGTTACCACTTCGATAGTGTTAAAGTTTTGTAATTTTCATTAACCTTCATATTATTTAAAATTATTCTGTTAAGTTTATTTTTTCAACAAACAAAATCTAATATTCCAATACTTTATATTGTCCATAGTGTTTATAATTATATTTATTTAGATGCACCTTAATCAAGAAAATGAGAGCCTAAGGGGTATATGTTTTTCGTCCGAGTAAGATATATAATGGGTAAATTGTTATATAAGTGTAATATGCTGTCAGTTGTTATTGATGCCGGGGGGGGGATCAGAATTTATTATTTCTAAATACGAGACGCTATAGGAATATTGTGGAAGCCTGTCACGTGATTGATTAGAGATTGAGGAAGAAGAAGTTACGTGATGGAAGTGAGAGAAGGGACGAGTGCGTGCTAATGAGAGGGACAAGATGGTTGTGTTTTATGTCTCCATTATGCGAGCAAACAAGTTTATTCTTGTTTATATAAATCCTTACATTCATCACATATTCCAGTATTAATTTTTTTTTACTTTGAGGATTTCAAAGCAGCCTGTGACAAAGCTATAGGGTGGTTAAAGTAAAGGTGATTAGCTTTCAAAGACACGGCATGGCAGACTTGTTAACTATAATCTAGTTTCACTCTTTTCGTATTTCCTGGCAACACTTTGTCTTCTGCTCTCGTTCTCAAATCTCAACCCCAAAACTGTTATTACAAAATTAACTTCGCTTTATTTGTTCACTTGTTTTACTTTAACAAATTAGATGAGTAAAATGTAAACGGAGTATGAGTGAGCCGGCCAGAACGTTTTGTCAAAGGGGCTTCCTCAACAAAAAACTAGTACACACATAAAATGATTTCAAAAAAAAAAATTAAACTTAGCTGCGCTGAAATCCAAAGAGTACATGAGAGCAAAGGTAAGTAGAGAGTAGTGTGGGCTTATATAGGAAAGAAGAGATTTGATGTGGCAAATCAGTTAGGTTGTCATTGCAAACACAACATTCATTACTTATGGTGCAAAGGTCCCATTCTCTTGGATTAGTCTTTTCTCCAGACTGAACCTCCTGGACGTGTTTGTGCAAGAGACCATTGGGGTGTTCTTTTTCAAGGGAACACATTTTTGATGGCCAGTCGTCAGGTGCCTTTTCATCACCCTTAAATGCTATTCACTGTTAACCGCCCGAGGGCTTCCACAATATTATTGTGTTTGTTTGAGTAATTACACTTTGTGATTTTCAATCACATGAAGCTACAGCTTTCCTGTACTTTTGTACTTGGCCAGGTATATCTAAATATAAAGATCATATCGTATAAGGTAACAAGAATAATAGTAATAGAATCATTCTGTATCTTTGGACACATGGTGTTACTATTGAGTTGATATGCTATGACAGCTAAAGTTGATTTACTAGGGCAGAGGTCAGGAAATATTTTGTCTGAGAGAGCCATAAACTCCAAACATCTTCTTCTTCTTCGTTCTCGATATTGAATATTGAGCTTTGCGTGCCATGAGTTTTGCGCCTATTGGCCCGTGGTCTCCGACTTCAGCCTGCTGTAGTTTCTGATTTTCTGTATTTTGCTTCCATAGCTTTTGGTCAGCCAAGACCATCTGCAAGGCAACAGTTGTTTTTTTTTCCAAGTGATGGAGCATTCACATGCCACTGCTAAGGGTTCCATGCATTACACCGCCGGTTTTTGCCCCTTACGGAGCTGGGTGGAACTCGGGGACGCCCTGGGCCCCGGGAACAAGTCCTTGGCTTCCCATGCCACCCGACCACAGGGGGCCCAAATATTTATATGAAAGACATACATTATGTTTAAAACCAAAAAGTCACAAGGGGCCGTCATAATGACGTCACGCAATTTTGACAAATTTTTAGGTCCCTTATCCCTCGTCACACTATGTCACAAAAACTCCTCCATCAACTGAGCGTCACAAAGCTTTGCCCTCTTCTCCCCCCTCAAATATTTCTTCGTTTCAAATTTAGCTTTTTTTTATTACTTTTCTTGTCATATAACTATGTATTAGTGTAAGGCTTCACCTAAAATCGTTCACAAGCGCAAATACATTTAAAATATAATTCAATAAATTTTAAGATATCAAATATCTAATTGGAATTTTTATTTCAAGTTGTGCAGTTTGTTGTGATGTCACATATCTTAAAGACCCCTCTTGCCCTTGTCACACAACGTTACAAATGTATGATCCCCTTTTTAGGTGCGTTATGTCATTTATTATTTATAGATAGCCCCTAATTTCAACACTAAACTTAAATAATTGTGTCTCTGAATTCTTTTTACTAACATTGTTATTCTGTTGATAATCAAAAATGAGTACATCTTTCCATTAATGTGACTTTTGCTGCTGCATGGCTTTGCTGATGGCTTTGTAGTCTGCTTGATACGTGGTGAAGTTACGCTTCATGCAGTCCTTTGTTTTAAAATATGCAATTAATATGTAACTCAAATTAGTCTCAAGAAATATTTTTATAAACGAAAATGTGTCTGTGAGTCATATGCGACCATCAATAGAGACACATCTGGCCATCTGGCTTACGATCCATCAATAGAGACACATCTGGCCATCTGGCTTACGATCCATCAATAGAGACACATCTGGCAATCTGGCTTACGATCCATCAATAGAGACACATCTGGCCATCTGGCTTACGATCCATCAATAGAGACACATCTGGCTTACGATCCATCAATAGAGACACATCTGGCCACCTGGCTTACGTTCCATGGTTTCCCGCCCCCTGTACAAGAGTCTTTATTTTTGTAGGCTATAACAAACTATACTCATTTTAAGATACACTAATCCTAAACTCATAAAAGACCCATCTCATTCATTTTAAAACTTTGCAAAAATATTTGGTCACAAAATTTTATTTTCTAAATAATTTCACACACATATGTCTTATAAATAGTTGCATACCTTCTGGAGCGCTGAAGACGACCTCAAGTTCTTTTGTTAGTGTCAGATCTTCTGATAGCCCAGCTCGTATTATGATGGATTCTTGTTCATTGGGGCTAGACATATAAGTCAGACATAAGAAAAAAAGAAAACTTGAAATATATTAAATGGTGCATCATTTTTAAAATTCACAACAATCTTTATCACAGATAGATACACATTTTACATATGAATACATACATACATACTGCTTTAACACAGTCTCATATATTCGCGCTTGTGAACGTGTTTGGGTGTTTCTGCATTTTCAGAAAATGTATTAAATTACGTTAAACCCTCTTTCTATTATTTTGTTGATTAAATTATAAACCATGATAAAATTAAAAGTTAATATCGCTAATCAATACTTTAGTCTGAAATAAAATGTAATCTTTCTGTCTGGCACATTTTTTCGCACTTACTGTTATTTCAAATAATTTCACTCACCGTAAATTATAACATTTTGGCATATTAACTTCTGAATCTGGACAATTTCTTATGTAATTATCACCAAACCAAGGAAAGGAAGTAGACTTCAAGTTTCTCAACAGATTGGCTGTGCCTGAAATGTAGTGATAGTAGTGTATTGAGATTTTAATATTCGATATATGTAAGTAATAAAACTGACGTATTGTTTATATGTAACATGTTGTAAAATATTGTGATTGCTCAAATGCCATTAGTTTAACATGGCTAAGTCAAAGTAGCAACCAAACTATTTACACTCAATAAGACTAAGATGTTGTTAACTTGGTCTCGATAATAAATGCACTAAAACGATTAAGTAAGTTGTTTGTTAACTTTTCTGTCCGTACTGAAACGAAGTTAACAAAGACTTATTTGCTGTTTACTTGCCTGCCGACACTGAATGTAATGAAATGCAAATGACCAGTAAACAAGAGTAAATTGAGGTCCTCATTTTATTTTGACGATGTAAAACATTCATTGTTGTTTCCTTTGCAATATTGTTATGTTCCGATTAGACATGTTGGGCCAAAGAACAACTTTTATACAAACCTTGTGTTGTTAGTTACATAGATACTTCATTCATATTGTGTGCAACACAGTGCAAAAATTAAATTTGCTGCGCAAAACACGGTTGTTGATTATAGTCTGAATACTATTTCTCTGCAACTCTGTAGACATTTTCATTATCTAGTAAATGGTAAGCAAGAATGTGAAAGGCGAAAGCAGACATGTACTTTAAGAGGGGCTGTTATTTTTGGGCCATGAATGATTCTACATGTAAGGCCTTCGTAAGACTTCTTAATTATGTTAGTCAGCTTTTGTGGTATCCCGTAGTGTCTTAGCGACTTCCTCAGAGTTAGCCAGACAACTCTATTGAACGCATTCTTATAATCAATAAATTTGATGTATAATCGTGAATTCCACTCAAGCCTTGAACTCTATCGAGTCAGTAGATTTTAACTTATTTTTTAACTACTTCCTATATAATACAACGAACCCCTCGTTCCAAATAAATAAATAAAAAGCACTAAATCAAAATAACAGCCATAAATAAAAGAAAAAGTCGTATCCCTCCTTTTTTTAACGTATCTTACAACCAACTCCCTTAACTTTATGTTCTGTTTTCCCTGTGCTCATTAAATATTACCTTTTCCCAGTCGTACTTCCATCACCAATATTCCACAATGTTAACTTGTTAATAACCATGCACTTAACGTTTAAGTCCTACAATCAAGCCTTCATAAATACACACACACAACACACACACAACACGCGACACATCTAAACAACAAAATGACAATAAATAAGAGATTTAGAGCGGACGAATAACCTAGGGATGTAGGCCTAGATACGGTTTATGTTGTCCAGGGGACACGAAAAGAATATTATCGTTTTTTTCCTGCGACGGGACGGGGTTAGGATGGGGTTATCCTCCCCTTTTTTCTATATATAATACTATAAGCGTTTCATGGGAGCTAACCCCAACCTTTATTTTTGGTACCTTCCTCATCTGGCCAAAATATCACGCCATTGTTATTGTTGAATTTAGGCAGGAGTCAAAGTTTTAATGGAAATGCCTAATTGATGAATCTCTTCATATTAGACTTCTGTGTCCATCAGGTACAGTGCCATTAACTCGGAGAAGGCTGCGGCAAAAAAGTCTTTGGCATTCCACGTGGGACAAGTTCATCACAGCTGCTATAGACGAATGGCGTCTACATTTTTCCAATGAAATCATTGGTTTGGCACCCTCCCCTTTTAATTCCGGTGATTTTGTTTCTACCGTTCTGAGTTTGAGTTCACTTCGTAATATCTTTACCATGTATCTCGTATCCTCCTGTATATGTTGATAACTCATAAAGCTACTAAAATATTTGTATTTTGCACTTCATCACTATTTGTTTAGCTATTTTAAGAAACTAATTTTGTTGTAATGTTTGCATAATGAAACAAATTAAAGCTTTTATTGAATTAAACAATACTAACTCAAAAAATAATAATAATAATAAAAAATAAAATAAAATAAATATAAAAAAAGAATAAATATTTTCAAACAATCTTAACCTTTAATATTTAAATGATATATTCTCACTGACCAGACATTATTAACTCACATGATCACAGTGTCCCTTGACTGTGAGGTACGACATGAGAACTATGATTCCTTATTAAAATATGAGAATTACCGACATTCAATGAAACGGCATGAACACAATATGTCCTTATTATAGTTTTAGGACCATCGACCTTCAAGGACACTACAGAAACACAATGTGTCCTATTTAGAGTGCGGAAACGATGGACATTCAATGACTCGACAAATACACGTATTTGTAACTCCGGAATATTACAATTACAATACTAGATGTGTATGTTGGAAGTGATGTGCTCTCTTGTAATTGTTTCTAACATAAGTTGATGTTGCATCTTTTGATATTCAAGGTCATTTTCTTTCTTCAACTAAACGAGGACCTAAATATTTTGTCAGGCGATTTTTTAAATACGGAAATAAGGTGCTTGGAACCATTTAATGTGCATTTAAATGAGAATTGTGTGTCAGTCAAATGAAAGATTGTATGAGAGCTTAAATCAGATGTAACAAATGATAATTTATGAGAGCTTAGATCAAATGTCACAAATGTGAGTTTATATGAGAGCTTAAATCAGATGTCACAAATGTGAATTTATATGAGAGCTTAGATCAGATGTCACAAGTGATATTTTATATGAGAACTTTAATCAGATGTCACAAATGAGAGTGTATATTAGAGCTTAAATTAGATGTCACAATGAGAGTTTATATGAGAACTTAAATCAGATGTCACAAATGAGAGTCTATATGAGAGCTTAAATCAGATGTCACAAATTATAATTTATATGAGAGCTTAGATCAGATGTCACAAATGAGAATTTATATGAGAGCTTAGAATGAGAGCTTAGATCAGATGTCACAAATGAGAATTTATATGAGAGCTTAGATCAGATGTCACAAATGAGAATTTATATGAGAGCTTAAATCAGATGTCACAAGTGATATTTTATATGAGAACTTTAATCAGATGCAACAAATGAGAGTGTATATGAGAGCTTAAATTAGATGTCACAATGAGAGTTTATATGAGAACTTAAATAAATGTCACAAATAAGAGTCTATATGAGAGCTAAAATTGAATGCCACAAATGAGTTTCAAGGTTTGTGTGTGTTGTTGTTTCTGATGCTCTCTAGAATGGTGCTGCACTCCGTGCGTGGTTGTCTGACTCCATTGTTGTGTTTAAGTGTTAAGGTTGCTGCACTCTGTGCGTGGTTGTATGTCTCCATTGTTGTGTTCAAATGTTAATAAATGTTAATGTTGCTGCACTCTGTGCGTGGTTGTATGACTCCATTGTTGAGTTCAAATGTTAAGGTTGCTGCACTCTGTGCGTGGTTGTATGTCTCCATTCTTGTGTTCAAATGTTAATGTTGCCGTACATTTGCCGTACTCTTAAATAAAAGTGTATATGGCAAAGTTATTATTTAAAAACATTAAGAAGCTATTAAATTAATATTTTAAATGTTTGTCAAACACATTCTGGGTAATTTCTCTGGTCTAAACTATTGGTAAATAGAAATATTCTATGTATACAGTAATTTACAAGGGATGCTGGCAACAATTAAATTGTAGGCAGTGGCATTACTAGGGTTAAGAAGGGGCGGGCCACCCTAGGTCACCAGGTTGGTAACACTAAATGTAAAATTCTTTATATCCCCGTTATTTGGCTCTGGAAATCTCGATGTTCTTTGGTCGTCGGGGGTGACACCATTAGCTACCGACCAAGGTGAAACCAATCCGCTTGACCTCTCTGGTTGTAGGTAGCTATTTTTCAATAAATATTTTAATTTTAAAATATCGGTGAAGAAGATTCTAAAACTAAACGGTTTGTCAATTATAAAAATTAGACTAACTCTCTAAATATTGGAAAGGTCAAAATGTCAAAGGTTAAATGTGACCTCCCTATCAACTTAGCGCTTACGTCATTGGGAGATGTGACTTGATAGGACATTATGATTATGTAGAAAGGCAAAACACTATATCAAAATAAAAGTCGTTGAAAATATTTACGAGTCTTTCTCGTTGCAATTAATTCTTCTAAAGATCTTTAAGTATTGCATACCATGATAAATACTTGCCTTGATAGCATAATTAATGACTATTTTCAAAACATCATTTAATACCAATTTGATAACATCATTTATTCCCAAGCTGACACAATTGTAACATTCTGAATTTTATTTCGTCATTCATTTCTAAATTGATAAGGTGATCAGTTTCAAAGTTTATAATGAAGTGAATAATTCATAGAAAACTAGACGCATTTAGTCTACTCTTTATATTTTTAAAACTATAATTAAACAACTTATACTATTTGAATAAAGCATATTTATTATAACAATATATTAGACAATAGTTATTCGGCTGGAGTAATGAGTGGAACCCCTATAGCCGTGGCCTGTGACCGCTGCATCACTTGCCAACAGATCATCTCTCATGGTCTGTGGACGCAATTATCTTCTGGATAGAAGGAGCGTCTGTATATCTAAGATAAGATAAGATAAGATAAGATAAGATAAGATATTTAAAATACAATTTATCTCCTACTTAAAGAGCATACTTTGATTTAAATGATGTTGTGTTGCCTTTTTCTGCCCTGGTTGTTGCCAGATTTCTGAAAGTAAAGTCAGCATATAGAAAACAACGTCTGATTTTTAAAAGTGTTTTTTTTTTTACATCGCATGTTATTTATCAGCAGGGCACTTTTTATTTTAAATACCGGGTACCCGTTGCCATGTGACGACCCGGGTAGTAAAAATCCGCTCGGGTACCCGTGAAAATGTAGCTTCAATGTCTAGATTAACTGAGGTCAAACTTCGGCTACCATTTGGCTTTTTTTTTTAAACATTGTGTTTCGCGAAACAATTTATCAGATGAAAGGAGAAACATCTGTCAACGGGAAATGTATTTAGATACATCTTTTATTTTCACTCAACGTGAAACAGAAATCGCAAACAAAAAAAGGTTTTGGCGCTTTAAAAGAATCATACAAGGAAAACAAAAGTCGTCTGCAAAGAATAATGATAAACTACTTAGAGATCAAAGCGGCTGTTTGTTAATTTTTAAAAAATTGCCTCAATTCTTCGACACTAACTTTCCTTTGAAATACGCCGATTTATTCTAGCTAATTTTGTTTATCTACCTTCCTCTCTTCTCCCTTCACTCAAATAACCCACACCCAAATTGCCTCAATTCTTCGACACTAACTTTCCTTTGAAATACGCCGATTTATTCTAGCTAATTTTGTTTATCTACCTTCCTCTCTTCTCCCTTCACTCAAATAACCCACACCCCTTTCTTGTGTTTCTTGTGTTCATTAACACGTGTTGACCTAGAAAAATTGATGTTAATAATGCGTACAAGGCTGTTAGTATTAAAGTTAATAAATTAAAAAGTTATCAACAGTTTCAAATGGGTAAGTGGTTGGTCGTGGGGAGGGACTACATGGAGATAAATGATGTTGTGTTTATTTTTGTTAATAAAACATCTCTGCTTTGACATTAAAGTTACTTTGAAATACGCCGACAAAGGATTTCCGATTGCAGATGTTGTTTATCTACCCCCTCTCCTCCCACCATTCGATTGTGTTTTGTGTGTTCATTACGTGTACCTTGTCCAACTTTTTTTAAAAAAAAAAATACACCCGAATTAGTCAGTTTTTAAAAGTTAATCAATTAGTTACTAACAGTCTAAGATGGATAAGAGACCATCCATAATTGACGTTTTGCATCTAGGGTAGGAGGCGGCCACACATTTGTAAAAAGGGAAGGTGTGTGTGTCTTAGAGATGTGACGTCACATCAAAACGTAAAATTAAAATGAAAGTTCAACTTAAAAACGTGAATGCTTACAATTTCTTTAATGGCGTTTTACATGGATTTACGCATGTATCAATTTTAGAGTTCATTTCACATAAAATACAAACTTGAGTGCCAATAAAGTTATTTGACGCATGCTCATTTTCAAAAAAGATGCACGGCTGTTATGGGGGGGGGGNGGGGTTATAAATCGGCCAAAATCACGTGACGTCACTTATTGACATCGGCCATGTGGCTACTGTGTGAAATGAAGGGCATGGAAGGTGGCTAGGTAGCATTGTATAGCGGTCATGACGGGGAAAATTATGCGATGTTTCGAGCGGGTAACCCGGGTACCCGTTCGAAATTTGGACTTGTACCCGGGCAGCATTTTTCAACAATATTGACAGTCCTAATTATGACAGAGATTTTGTAGATGCAATATGAGGCAGCAAAGAAATTTGGGGAAAGTTCCCAATTTCATCTAATCCTTTAACTTTCCTAACCTGATGGCAGCTTTTATCTTTCACCCAAATATTAATATAACATAATATGTCAATAATAAACTGTTTAGTGTTAATGTTTTTACTGTAGAATGTTTAATAGTTTTCTTGTTACATGTTAAATTTAAAAATAGTTCAAATTTTGTAAATAAATTTAAGAGAGATTTTGTTTCTTTAATGAGTTTTAAACACAATTTTCTGTGTGCTTCAAACGAGTTTAAAACTCAAATTAAATGATGATATAAGACAATAAAAGTGTTTATACTAATAATAGCGATGTGAAAATTATTATTGTTTAAATATCAAATACAATAAGCATTTATGTTTCTTTTGCCCATAATGAACATCATCCTTATTTTGATCCAAATTTGAAAAAAAAAATGTACTAATCTAAATATTTTTACACATTTTTTAAAAATAAATTATTCAAGAATAAAAAATATTCTATGTCTGTTTTAAGATTACATTAAAGAAAAACATCTAGATTCTATAAACAAATTGTATGTTATTTATAAATGTTAGGGGCCGTCCATAAATGACGTCACGCACCTAGGGGGGAGGGGGGTCTAACTTTTGTGACGATGCGTGACGTGGGGGAGGGAGGGGGTTGAAGAAATGTGACGTCACATCGAAACAGTAACTTTAAATAAAACTTCCACTCATTCCACTGAAATATTTGGTCTCTTAAATTTATTTAAATTTAATGACTTTTTTTATTCAGTGCTTTTCAAAGTGCCTGTCGATAGGCCATCAGCCGCCGGTTGGTTTAAGTTATCAAGACACGAAAATTAAATATAATTATAAGTTTGAGAACCCACAAGAGAACATACCAAATTGTTACGCTG
>MUZC01000296.1:176767-228953 GCA_002072015.1 Radix auricularia | reverse complement strand
CGTGGCAAGGGTAGCACTCCTCTCTACAGCAATCATACACAAGAAGGGGGACGGTGGTCCGACAGCTTCAAGTGTGTAGTACCTCTGGTCGTATTCCGGGAATTCAGATGTAGGCTATCTGACTCGGGCGTACCAGGAACCAGTCTATGGAAATAGAAATAAGACTCGGGGAATCTTCTATTCCATAGATCTATGACTTTCCTCCTTCCACGACAAGCCGTTCAGAGCAAGCCGCCAGAAGGGAATAACAATTTTGACATACTAATTTGATTAACTTTGTACGCTTACTTTCACGGGCGTCGGCCTATTTGGCGAATACCTCATACGTGAGTTCAGCAATTTAATAAAACAATCTACATAACTAAAGATATAATTAAACATCCACACACGCTACTCCATCTATTTGGTGGAGATCGCGTGTGTAGGCATATTATAATTTAAGCAAACATGTTATTGGCAAGAATAATATACAGGGGTCCCAACACGGTACAATGTGTCCCGTGGGGTAATAAATCCATGTCAATCGGACAGGATTGATATCAATCAGCCATAATAAAATACAAGTGATAATCAATAATGCATGAATAAAATAAGATAAGAGTTCACTCTTACTAGACTGGCGATTGCTGGCTCTTCCTAGATATAGCACGGTGACCGATCTTGTCTGACGAATACCCCGTGGCTGGGCAGTGGAAAAGACTGAATTGGTGTCTGTGCACGGTTTATATTTTGGATGGTCATGTGATTTCCCTTATCCTCGATTGGTTGTGTCCAAAAATATGACCAATGGTCTTAGGACTACCTTTATTCAGCCCCGTAGCGGAAAGTATGCACGTATTTCTGTCAACTTTTGCGATGGCTGGTTACCCCCCCCTCCTCTCGGGGTGGTTCAAGTGCTAGGGGTTACTGAGTCTAAGAGTCCGCACAAATCTCATCACAGAGACATACAACCACGCTCAGAGTGCAGCAACCTGAACATTTGAACACAACAATGGAGACATACAACCACGCTCGGAGTGCAGCAACCTGAACATTTGAACACAACAATGGCGACATACAACCACGCACGGAGTGCAGCAACCTGAACATTTGAACACAATAATGGAGACATACAACCACGCACGGAGTGCAGCAACCTGAACATTTGAACACAACAATGGAGACATACAACCACGCTCAGAGTGCAGCAATATTAACATTTGAACACAACAATGGAGACATACAACCACGCACGGAGTGCAGCAACATTGTGGAGAACATCAGAAAAAAAACACACACACACAAACCTTGAAACTAATTTGTGACATCTAATTTAAGCTCTCATACAAACTCTCATTTGTTACATCTGATCTGAACTCTAATTTGAATGACACTAAAATTCTATTTACCTGCACATTAAATTGCTCAAAGGAACTTATTCCCATCTCCAAAAAAAACGCTTGACAAAATATTTAGGTTCTCGTTCAGTTGAAGAAAGAAAGTGACCTTGAGTTTAAAAAGATGCAACATCAACCTATGTTAGTAATTAATTACAAGAGAGCACATCACTTCCAACATACACATTTAGTATTGTTATGTTCCGAAGTTACATATACGTAGTGTATATGTCATGTCATTGAATGGCGATAGTACTCAGTCTAATGAGTAAAAATAGTTTTCATGTCGTGAATGTCGATGGTTCCCTCACTCTAATAAGGACACGTTGTTTTCATGTCGTGTCTCACAGTCCGGGGACACACTGTGTTCATGTGAGTTAATAAAGTCTGGTCAGTGAGAATAGATCGTTTACATATTAAAGGTTAGGATTGTTTGAGAATATTTATTCATTTCTTTTTTCTTGAGTTAGTACTGTTTAATTCAAGAAAAGCTTTTATTTGTTTTAATATCAGTGAATTATGCAAAAATTACAACAACAAAAATACTTTTGTAAAAAAGCTAAATGAATAGTGATGAAGTTTAAAAATACAAGTAGTTTTAGTGGCTATTATGAATCATCAGCATTTACAGGAGGATACGTGAAACAGGGTAAAAATATCACGAAGTGTACACAAGCTCGGAACGGGTAAATTGTTCCTTTTTTAAAAAAATCACCGGAAGTAAAAAGCGAAGGGCGCCTAACCAATGATTTCATCGGGAAAATGTGGACGCCATTCGTCTATAGCAGCTGTGATGAACTTGTCCCACTTGGATTGCCAAAGACTTTTTGCCGCAGCCTTCTCCGTCGAGTTCATGGCACTGTACCTGATGGACATAGAAGTCTAGCTTGAAGAAATTCATCAATTTGGTATTGCCGTCAAAACTGTGACTCTTGCCTAAATTCATCAATAACAATTGTGTTGTATTTTTTGTCCAGATAAGGAAGGTAGTGAAAAATATGCGCTGGGGCTAGCTCCCATGAAACGCTCTTAGCTTTAAATGGAGGGGAAAAAAAGATGGGGGAGAGGAGTAACACCACCCAAGCCTCCTCCCATTGCCGGAAGAAAACGAGAATATTCATTTCGTATTGAGAGGGTGATACAATTATATGCCCTCCCCTGGACAGCACCAACCGTATCTGCGACCATGGGTGATTTGTCCGCTAAAGATCTCTCGTTTGTTGTTGTTTTGTTTTTTTAGATGTGTGGTGTGTTTTGTGTGTGTGGTCTGTGCGTGTGTGTGTTTTGTGTGTGTGTGGTGTTTTGTGTGTGGTCTGTGCGTGTGTGTGTTTGGTTTGTGTGTGCGTGTGATTGTGTATTTGTGTGTGTGAGTGTGTGTGTACATGTGTGTGTGTGATGTGTGTGTGTGGGTGTGGGTGTGCTTGTGCGTGTGTGTGTAAGGCTAGATTGTAGGATTTAAAAGTCCAGTGCATGGTTGCTAACAAGTTAACATTGTGGAATGTTTGTGATGGAAGTACGACTGGGAATAGGTAATATTTAATGAGCACAGGGAAAACAGAACATAAAGTTAAGGGAGTTGGTTGTTAGATACGTTGAAAAAAGGAGGGATACGACTTTTTCTTTCATTTCCGGCTGTTATTTTATTTTAATTTTAAGGTTGTTTTTATTGTCTTTAGTGTGTTTGTAATTGTATTATAAAGGAGGTAGTTAACAAATAAGTTAACATCTACTGACTCGATAGAGTTCAAGGCCAGTTGTTTGAGGAAGGTCAGGTCGGTGTCCCGCCCGGAAGTGTCCATGAAGGCCATGTAGAAATCATGTGACAGCGGGGCCGCCTCCCAGGTGCCGGGGTCATCGGAGCTGACGACGATTGGGAACCCCTGGGCCACGAGACTGGTCATTGGGTGGTTGCGTAGATCGGACACCAGGCCGAGAATCTGAAACAAGAACCAGCAGTGAGTGGTCAGAATCTTAAACAAGAACCAGCAGTGAGTGGTCAGAATCCGAAACAAGAACCAGCAGTGAGTGGTCAGAATCTGAAACAAGAACCAGCAGTGAGTGGTCAGACGAGCTAACAACAACTCTAGCAAATCTAAAGCTGCACTGCGAAAGTACTGAAAAGACTGTGGATAATTTATTAACAAACAAGCATGTTAATGTAGTGACAAGCCTGTGGGTAATGTGGAGACCAACCTGTGGGTAATTTACTATCAAGCATGTGGGTAATGTACTTACAGGCATGTGGGTAGTGTTCCGTCAGCGGTTCGTTTGTCCGATTGCAAAGTAAAAAAATCAGTGTACAAAGTTGCACATTATCCATTTTTATGCAAAATTTTACAAAATTTCCTTTTTGGTGATTGTAAAATGATGCGCCGCGCAGCTTAAATGGAACATTGCCCGTGTGACATTCATAGTAGTAAAAAGAAAGGCAAAAATTATGGGGGAAAAGAACAAATAACAGTTCAATTAACATTTATTTGATATCATTAAATTGGAGAATTTAAAATTGGAATTTTGGGAAGTTAATGTGGCCACAAACTCCACCGTAGCCGTCCCAAATCCGAGTGAGTGAGGAGGAGGGCTGTGCGAAGGGCTAGCATCCCTTCCCGTAAAATAAGTTTTTCTACAGAAACACGAACAAATATAAAAAAAGAAACTCGGACCTTGAAGCTAATGGATCTCGTAACAGAGAACTGATAAATCTGGGTGTCCAAAGCCAATCGGAAACCACCCGGCAGACAACCATCCTCACTACTAGGTTCACAACCAGCTTAGGAAACGTAGAACGTATGGACCATGTTCCAATTGCTGTCTAAATGCAACGGTACGAGCTAGCCATCCTAATTATAAGCGTGTCCCGATGGACTGGCTCAGACCAGATGAAGCTCAGCATAGGAGAACTGCCATTATATTCACGCTAACTTTGCTCAGAACGCCTTTATAGGGCTGGAGGCCCATTATCCCCGGGTAATTACTGCAAGATTTAAGACCAAAAGCAAGAAGTGAATATGGACCTTCTCCAAATATATGCTTCTACCAACAACAGTAAAGAATATGACAAAGGGGACTTCTATAACAGGCTGAGAACAGGAGCCTAAAAGAATTGGTGAAACGAAGAGCGAAAGCACGGAAAAAAGCTGCCAAGCTGAAGACGCCCGAAGCTCGTAGGGCGTACAACAGACTGACAGCCGAAGTCCGTGCTGCTGTCGAAAAGGCGAAGAAGGCAAAATGGGTTAATACGTGCGAAAAACTCGATCTTGCAGACGGTAGAAAAGTTTGGCGGCTAATCGATGCACAATCTGGTGCGGGTAAAGTAAAAAAACTCAACCCATTGACGACGTCAAAGGACCAAAGAGCAAGTGAAACAAAGCGCGCACGGGCGCTGAATAAACACGTTGCCCAGGTGAATAAAAAAAAAGGCGCTAGATCTGACTTTAGCCAAACGATCGACCGAATGCGAAGGAGGGCTCCAGGAGACCTAGCACGGGCCCCCAACTTGAGGTTTTCGCAGCACCTTTCACGATGACCTAGTTGCAAACTGCACTTAACGAGTGCGAAGCTGGCAAAGCACCAGGGCCAGACAAGGTTCACAATGAAATGCTCAAGCATCTGGGCAAGACAGGCCGGATAAAACTACTGAGTTTTATGAACCGAAACTGGACTAAAGGCGCATTGCCGAAGCTGTGGGAAAATGCCATAATTACCCCAATACATAAGGAAGGTAAGCCCGGCGAACACCCGTCCAGCTACCGGCCCATTTCCCTCACGTCGTGTGTGGGGAAGGTGGCAGAACGGTTAGTGAACGCACGGCTTTATTGGTACCTCGAAAAGACCAAAAGAATTCCGAAGGCACAGAATGGGTTCCGCAAGGGACGCAACCCGATGGACCAAGCACTACGCTTAATTAAGACCATGACAAACGAACGGCTGCGGTGTTCTTCGATCTAAAGCAAGCTTACGATAAGGTATGGCGTGGAGGGCTATTATACAAATTGCACCAGTTAGGTGTCTCTGCTAAAATGTACAGCTGGATAAAATCGTTCCTCACGGACCGAACGCATAAGACACGGCTTGGAGAAGCGCTATCCAGCGAGGCACGACTGGAAGACGGACTCCCACAGGGTTCAGCGCTTAGCTGTACATTGTTCTTAGCCTACGTCCATGACCTACAAGGCATTCTCGAGTCCCAGAATGCCATGTTTGCTGACGATCTGTTGATATGGAGTTCAGGAAAAGACGTTGCAACACTGCAGAACCGGCTGCAGAACGATCTGAACCTTATTGAAAAGTGCGCCGAACAATGGCGCATAGAAGTCAATATGGAAAAAACGGCCCATTCCATTTTCACTAATGGACGGAATGCTCTGAAGCATGAGGTGGTGCTTCAGATCTGCGTAAAGAGGTTAAATTTGGATCGGACACCAACGTACCTTGGTATAAAACTGGACCAGAAACTCCAGTTGCATAACCATGTGCGTGAGCTATGCGCCAAAACCACAGCTAAATTGTCCCTGGTGAAGAAACGGCCTAGCACAAGTTGGGTCGCGGACGCTAAACTACTAAACTCTCTATCTTGGTAGCGTGAGAAGTGCTATTGATTACAGGCTCCCGTTCAGGCCATTGCGAGCCGTACGGCTCTAGAGGGACTGGACCTATTACAGAACCAAGCTCTACGGTTCGTTTGCGGGGCGTTACGTACCACACCCACCGCCGCGGAAGAAATTATGTCAAACGTAGAACCCCTGACGATAAGGCGAGAAAAGGCAATCATGACCACGGTGGAGCGATACCGTAGGTTGGAGCATGACGGACCCTGCTACCAATTACAAGACAGATGGGTTAAGAGGACAAGACTGAAGAGACCCTCCTTCATGGACGCGGTCTACGAACTAGAAGAATCAGTCCCCCTACCCAAGCACAGGGAACGAATGCAACTGGTCCCTGCTCGAGGACCACATGAAAGCTTTGACCCGCCTGAAATACGTTTTACACTGGCAAATGCCACGGTAACACGGGCCAGTCCCGTCGAGCTCTTGCGAGACGAGACTTTGCGCACAATCGAGGCCTATGGAGACAGCGTGGTAAAAGTCTTTACTGACGGCTCACGTTTTTAGAGATGGCAAAAGTGGATACGATGTGCTAATTCAACACCCTCAACCAGGATCCGACAGCGTCGAACTGTTGGTACCGTGTGGATCTATTAACAGTAGTCATGAAGCCGAACTGGAAGCGATTCACAGGGGTTTGAAGGAAGTACGCCGACGTCTAGCGTTTCCTGACCGTCGTGGTCTTCACCGATTCCCGGTTTTCGCTCGAAACCTTGAATCGAACCTTTCTGGAGGCCAAGACGGTGAGTGTCATTTTGGAGACAGTAGGTGAATTCCTGGCACGTGGCGGCAGAGTAGTCCTACAGTACATTGCCAGACACTGCGGAACGGCCCAATCAGACAGGGTCGACGCACTGGCCAGGGCAGGCGCAACCCAGCCCCAACCCGATAAGCCCTTGACCCAACTGGGGGCCAAGTCGTGGATAAAAGACCATTTCCGTGGGAAATGGCTTGAGGGCTGGGCAAATGGGAATACGGCCAGAAAGGTATATCAGAAAATGCCGCGACCGGACAAAAGCGATGCCTGGTGGAAACTTGACCGTAGTAGTCAGACGTTCATAACACGAATGAGATCTGACCATTGTCCAATACGAAGCTACCTTTACAAGTTTGACAACAGAAGGGAACTGGCCTGTCGGCTGTTTGGCTGCCCCGTGGAGACGGTGGCCCACTTACTAGAATGTTGCCCCGAGATGGACGGGGTTTTGGGTGGTGAAGTTGCGGTACCTGCTGAGGATTACCTCTATGGCGATGCCCGAATGATGAGGCTCGCCTGCGAAAAATTGAACCGGGTTTTAACAGCCTAACAGTTCAACCCAAAATAGAATGTACATTCATCACTATGCAATCCCGCCCCACGGCCGATGACTTACCCATTTGAAATTGTTAGTAACTGATTTATTTATTAACTTTAAATACTGACAACATTGTACATCAGTTTTTCTAGGTCAACACGTGTTAATGAACACAAGAAGCACAAGCGAATGCAAGGGATGTGGGTTATATGAATGAAGAGAGGAGAGGTGGGGTAGATAACAACATTAGCTAGTATCAATCGGCGTATTTCAAAGCGAAGTTACTGTCACAGAAGGGATTTTTTTTTTACTAACAAACAGCCGCTTTTATCGCTAACATCATTATTTATGGCAGAAGGCTTTTATTTGTGCTTATCTATATGATTCTTTTAAAGCGCCAAAACCTTTTTGTGTTTGCGATTTCTGTTTCACGTTGAGAGAAAAAGATATTATATCAAAATACATTTCCTTTGGTAGATCTTTCTCCTTAGATGTAATTTACTGCATTTATTTCAAACATACATTTTTATTGGAAAAATTATTTCGCAAAAAAAAAGCCAATTGGTAGTCGAAGTTTGGCCTCCGCTAATATAGACATTGAAGTTACATTTTCACGGGTAACCGGGCGGAATTTTACTACCCGGTGTGACGAAATTAATGGAGCCCCCGTCACTTGCACGGAAAGAACAACATAAACAAAGGGAAGTCACTATTGTCGGATCACATGACGGGTCAAGGTTACTAATTAGGTTTGCACCGGAGCACATGACCGGTCAAGGTTGCCCGATAGTGAGGCCGACCATCAATGGCCAATCAGAAAGAGGTGCATAAAATTACCCGTCATGTATAAAGGTTGACACAACGAAATGACACGCTCTCTTTTCATCCGCTCAAGTGTTTGCAGCGTGTAGAGTCTTATGTGAATTAAATTCACCGAACTACATCCATACCCATCCTTGTGGTGTGAGAGCCAGCATTATTCTCGTTGACCAGAATCTATGTACGTTTGAACTCTAACTTGTTTCCCTAGTATTTATAAATATATTTCACACCATTATATAAATATTAACCTTTGTGCAATTTCGGATTGTAATTATTGGAACATGTTCTATTTTCATAACTAAATGTGATAACACGCCATCCATCAGGTAGATGGATCGAGTTATATCGGTGTGTAACCAATAACATTACTGTATTTATGCCACCATCCACTTACAAGGTGTCAGCGAGATAGATCTGCCCTGTGGTGGTGGAAACGAACTATTATTTCAGTCTCATGTTATAAATTGTATTAAATAACCATTTGTTTATGATAATGTATTTTGATCCCTTTTTGGCACCTTTCTCTGAATGCTCGGCAGGCGAAAGGGTGGATTAGACAGACAAGTGGAGAAACTACCCATATGTGTATCCTTTCCATCTTAGTCTGGTTTCTGGGCACCCGCCTGTACTTGGAGATAACAAGAACTCCGGACAGCAACCCTGCCCAACGAAGTGTTGACATATTTGGACCAAGAGCTGGACTCACCGCTATCCAAGTGACTTGGATCTGACCCCTACCTCACCCCTACATCTATCGACGGGATCTGAGGACAACTCATCCTTACCAGCCTTACTCCTAAAGTAAGCTGACGTCAACCGCACTGGTTGATGCCTATACACACCATACACGTATAGAAGCCGGTTATTCACGCTTCAGTGATCACCGAGGTCACCTGGGCCATAGGTGAAGAAACCCACTGGACAGGAAACGAGCAGAAAAAACCGCCTCACGGAGCGGGGTGCGACGACCTGAAACCACACACTGAACAAGGACCATGCAGAACCAACCGCCCCTCGGAGCGGGGCGCGACGACCTTAAATTTGAGTATTAACCCTATAATCACTATTATAATTGGCTCAGGCCTAATGATGATGAATTTAGGCCAAACTGGAACTAGTTTCCGTTACTGTAAATAATGTATAATAAATTATTGTTACACTTCACCCTTTTAGTTTGGCGATTGCCGTTTACGAGAGATCACTAAAGTATGTGCGTGTAGGCGAGAGGGGATCACCCCTAGACGACTTGCCAAACAATATATACATCTTTATCACCACACCCGGGTAATCAGATGGCAACGGGTAATATAGTAACACAAGAGAACTATTCAGCACCATAAAAAAGCTATCCGGAAAATTCAAAAATCCAGAGAGACCTGTTAAAATTAAAGATGGGAAATCGATACCTGATGACGAGGTTCAGAAAAAATGTGGATAGAGCATTTTGAAGAACTCTTCAACCGACCAGCCCCACAATACACACTCAACATCGAGCCAGCGGAACAAGATCTAGAAATAGATTGCAGCGCACCCACAAAACAAGAGATAAGCAGAACAATTAAACAACTAAAGAAAGACAAAGTGGCTGGCCAAGACACAATACCAGCAGAAGCCTTGACTGCAGATATTACGACAAACTCTGACATGCTGCACAGAAAATATGGGAGGAAGAACAGATTCCAACAGAGTGGAAAGAAGGACATCTCATTAAACTCCCGAAGAAATAAGATCTTAGCTCTTGCTCCAACTATAGAGGAAAAACTCTGCTATCTATACCAAGCAAAGTGTTTAACAGAATGCTGCTAAACAGAATGATGGAGGTAATAGACACCCATCTTAGAGACTAACAAGCAGGTTTTAGAAAGGATAGATCCTGCACATTGCCACACTGAGAATTATATTGGAATAATCCCTGGAGTGGAACTCACGATTATACATTAAATTTATTTTCTTTGAGAAGGCGTTTGATAGTGTTGACAAGCCAACCCTCAAAACTGATTGACATAATTAAGGCTTCTTACGAAGGTTTTACATGTAGAATCATTCATGGCAAAAAACAACAGAGGCTTTTGGGGTAAAGACTGGAGTCAGACAGGGGTTTTTGCTTTCGCCTTTCTTATTCTTGCTAACTATTGACTGGATAATGAAGATATCTACAGAGCAGAAGAGAAATGGTATCCAGTGGACACTATGGACACAACAGGATGACCTGGATTTTTCGGAAGATCTGGCATTATTATCACACACACAGCAACAGATGCAGGAGAACACTAACTATGTAGCACAGGTCTCTACTTGTGTTGCCTTAACATCTATATGGTAAAAAGCAAAGTCATTAAAATAAAACATCAAGCAAAAACCAATAACACGGATGGAACCGGAGGTGGATAGCATTACATACATCGCCAGCATCATAGACATACAGGGAGGGACAGGCGCTGGCATTAAGAGTGAGAATTGACGAAGCAAAAAGAGCACTTAAACAGCTAAAAAATGTTTTGAGCAGCAACAACTTGACCCTTCATTTAGACCAAGGTCAGGATATTTAACAAGGAGTAAAGACTATCTTGCTATAAGAAGCAGAAAAATGACGGATTACAGCAGCCGTTTCAAAAAAAGCTTCAAACGCTGATAAACACATGTCTCCGAACAATTCTCCGAATCCGCTGGCCCAACGTCATCACCAATGAGGACCTCTGGCAACGCACACAGTAAGAGCCATTGGAAGAGCTAATACGCCAGCGCAGATGGAGATGGATTGGCCACACCCTCAGAGAGCCTACATCCAGCATTGTGAGACACGCCCTCAATTGGAACCCCCGGGGCAAGAGAAAAAGAGGTAGACCCAAAATGACCCGGAGAAGGGGACTTGAGACAGACTCCAAAAAGAGTGGGCACAGCTGGGGACAGTTAGAGACATTGACACAGGACTGGGATGCCTGGAGAGCTTTTGTTCGTGACCTATGCCCCAGATCGGACGACAGGCAATGACGATAATGAATGTTGTTACAGAACGTTATTGCGATACCACCATTAAGAGGTGAAAATAAGAATAAAGGGGGAGGGGAGTTGCGTTGTTCAAATTAATGGTGTTCTTTTTTTTTCTTCTAAATTTGATTTTCCAAATAAAAATATTTTTATTTGATATTTCAAATTTGAGCCACATAAATAGTGCATATAGAGTATGTTAATGACAATTTTAATTATATTTTTTAGAATTGGAAATATTCTATAAAATGGTTAAAATGTGCTGACACGTGAGAGTTAAGATGTGCACCAAAAGGGCATAGAAGAGGGCACTGAAAGGGGATAGAAGTGGTCATTGTAAGGTCACATAGAGTCATGCCACTGATTAAAACAGAACTTGTTTTACCTGGTTTGATATTGGATTAATCTCCACGGCTACGTTCTTCTCTTTCATCATTTCGACAATCTTCGGGTGTTTGGTCAACCCGTAGCCGTGGCCAACCCGGGTTGTGTTGAGCAGCAGGGCGTCCACCAGGTTGTAGTCCACTTCAGTCTCCTGCCAGTCTGGGGAAATAAAACTCAAGATATCACTGATGTAATATTTTACTCATGCCAGTCTGGGGAAGTGTGGGGGCGGGGCGGCGGGGAGGTTCTCATTTTCAGGGCAGCCAATGAATAATGTGATATGTTGGAAATAAAACAAGCAGTTGGGAATTCAGGGTGGGGAAAAAACAGTGAGGCTAAATTGGGGATGGTGTGGAACCTGGGAAATTCACGTTACTGCTCTGCGTGTCCGGGTAAACTGTACATATTGTGGTTTGAATACTTGCTAACAAAAATGACCTAATTTTTACGATATGATACTTTTTACAAATGAGAAACAGTTCTGGCCTTTCAATCTTCTCTTTTTAAGATATTTTATCACTGGATATAACTTACACAAAAAACAAAAACAAAAAACCTTGATAACGTTAAAAATACCACAACCGAAAATCAGCATACGGTGTCTTCTTTTTTAAAAATTTGACTCACTTGTTTCAGCGGCGTGGAAAAAATAAGGCAGCTGATCCTGTGGATACAGCAGTGCTTCCAGGTAGAATTTTAGGGAGTGGTTGGGGTCCTCCTGGCCCACCAGGTCGTAGCCCACCAGGAAATTTGGGTCCTTTATTCGGATTTCCAAGGCCTTTTTCACCTGAGCCAGGACATCATCTACTGGGGTGTACCTGCAGTCACAGTGTTAGCGCGCATGTTAGAACAAGGGTGATAACATCATATTTAGACGCTTTGATGTAACAATGCAGTAAATATTTTAAAAGACAGGGCCCTAATTTCGTGGTATTCCTGTTACTGCCTCTTATAAATTTCAAACTATTATAATCCCTGCATGTTATAATTCCAAACCATTTTAGCTTTAGATATCATAATGCGGTTAAGTTTTATTTTATTTTCGAACTGCTAATTTTTTTTTTCGCCGGCGAAAGCTTTATGGTGATACGTTCGTTGTTCTATCTTATAAATACAGACGCTCCTTCTATGCGGAAGACCTTGCTGGACGATCTGTTGGAAAGTGATGCAGCGTTCACAGGCCATGGCTATGAGGGTTCCACGCATTACCCAGCAGCCTGTGTTAGGTAACTTTTCGGAGCTGGGGGACTCACGGACGCCCTAGGCCCCGGAAACAAATCCTTGCATTCGCATGGATTTGAACTCGTGACCATCGCACGCCAGTCGAGCGTGCTGCCACTCGACCACCGTTTGTGGATTCCTTTGCGGCTCAATCTGAAACAAACCAAAGTTTGATCGCGTGCCACCTAGACATGGACCAGGCATCACCTTTATGTGCTTTACTTTAGACTAGATAGTACCATTTATTCACGTCACATTGACGTTTGCTTGTCTCAACTGAGACCAGACATTGTTATATGTCTTACCTGAGACCAGACATTGTTATATTCTTACCTTAGACCAGACACTGTTATATCTCTAGTCTGAGACTAGACATTGTTATATGTCTTACCTGAGACCAGACATTGTTATATGTCTTACCTGAGACTAGACATTGTTATATGTCTTACCTGAGACCAGACATTGTTATATGTCTTACCTGAGACCAGAAATTTTTATATGTCTTACCTTAGACCAGACATTGTTATATGTCTTACCTTAGACCAGACATTATAACCTTGGCGCCACTAAAGCCATCTTCATTGTTCCTGACAAATTCTTCTGTCACAGCCCTGTAAAGGTTGACGCCAAACTCTGCGTCATAGATGCTGCCGTTCAGTTCTGTGAACTTCAGGATCAAAAACAAAAACAATTTGTTTGGTTATTATAGGAATTATTTAGGACAAATCAAATAACTCATCTCCCTATTAACTCATGATTCCTTACGATGATAGACATTCTTTAACATAAGGACACTAAATTACCTTTACCTCTAATTTTACAATCCACTAAATTACCCGTCCCATCTAATTACACAATCATGGAGAAACAAGATCGATATGTAAATACCACATTAACCTGCCAAGGCCATTCAGGATTTGACCCTAACTAACCAATCTGTATTTCTGAGCCTTTCACTTTTTGTACCATACGATATACCCCACAAAATACCCCACTTTATCCCCAACGTAAACATACACCATTACATACTCAATTTTATCACCAACTACATACCCAATTACATAACCTACTTTATCCTCCAACACATACCCCACTACAAACCCACTACATACACCACTTCATACCCTCTACATACCCACTACATACCCCACTACATACACCACTACATACCCCACTACATAACCACTACATACACCACTACATACCCCACTACATAACCCAATACATACCCCACAACATACACCACTACATACACCACTACATACCTCATTACATATCCCACTACATAACCCACTACATACCCCACTACATACACCACTACGTAACCCACTAAATACCCCACCCCCAACAGACCTAGCTCCATCCCGACTCATCCAATCCTGACTCACCCCACTCATCAAGCTCCGTAACTCTATATACTGGACGTTGTCCTCCATGAACTCCTGGAGTCCCTGCCTGTAGTAGTCTCGCATGACGTTCACGTTAAACACAAGGCCGATAATCTGAGGGAGTTTGATTTGACACATTACCCGATTATCTCCTTTGAATCAACGCTCGATGCAAAATGAACTATGAAATACATTTCCCAGTTTAAAGAACGCTTTAACTCCACCACTGATCACACAATGTCGTTAGGGTGTTAGGGTCATTTGCATGTTTTATAATCGACCTGGGCTAATTCTCCTTCGGGAGAAAGTGTCTTATTTAAAAAGTGTCGAGTTCCGTCATGCAACCAAAAGGAATCGAATATTACAAAAAGGACCGTGCACCCAATTCTGTACAGGGTTCCGAGTTCCGAATGATGCACAAGTCGCCACAACGATGCGTTCTTTTAGAGTGAGTTGGACCACCGACTCAAACTTTGTAAACGTGAGGTCTACCACGACCGGTTTTTGTCAGGAGGACATCAAAATAGTCCGTTGAACCAGCCCTGATCAGAGATATATCTGACTGACTTGCCACTGATTGGTTGGTCTTGCACCAGACGACAAAAATCCATGACGGATGTTCAACGTCGCTGGTTAAAGTGGAGGTTAAATCTGTCCCCACACCTGGTTGATTGTTGGGTACCTACCTGGCTAAAGTAGAGGTTAAATCTGTTCGACGCCTCTTTGATTGTTGGGTACCTACCTGGCTAAAGTAGAGGTTAAATCTGTCCAATCCCTGGGTTATGTTCGGGTACCTACCTGGCTAAAGTAGAGGTTAAATCTGTCCCACACCTCGGTGATTGTTGGGTACTTCTCCAAAGGGTCGGAGCTCAGCATGCTGATGCTGTCGTGGAGGCTGGGAAACAAAACGTTTTAATTACTGTACTCTCTAAGAAACGTTTCAATTGATTCACGTTCAAATAAAACTTTTGAAATACTGTACTCTCAAAGAAACGTGTGAATGACTGTACTCTCTAAAAAAACGTTTAAATTACTGTACTCTCTAAGAAACGTTTAAACTTATGTACTCTCTAAGAAACATTTAAATTACAGTTGTCTCTAAGAAACGTTTTCATTACTGTACATTCTAAGAAACGTTTAATGACAGTAAGAAATGTCGATGTCCTAACTTAAAGTTGGGCGCAAATCTCTGAAGTATATTCGTTAATTAAAACTTTATGTTTATACAAATAGAGCAGAACTGGCACACAACATCGTACACTCCATACAAAAACACGACACACCCTTGAATTTATTTTTTGGCTTACTTTTTGTCAAACTCGCTGACATCAGGGGCGGCTGCACGTTCTGTTTTCACCAACTTCCAAGCTGCGATCAACACAGATAATGGTCAGAGTGGAAGGAGAACCAACTTTCAAAACTCACTTCATCATTTTTATTGTGTATTTGTGTACGATTTTTGATGAGTTACTGTTCGTAGTTCACTGGTAATGTAATGTTTCGGAGTTCCGCCACTCTTGGATAATTTGCTATTTTTAGAGGGCTTTATGAATATGATTATGTTTAGTTAAGTATAATAACACTAATCTTGATATTATGAAATTAGATTAAGATGTACGTATAATTGCATCAGTCCTGATATTGTACGGAATTTAGGGCGGTAAGTCGGCACTCATAGAGACTGTTGGTCCTTTGAGGTTGCGGCGCGGGCTAATGGGGGTGAGTCCAGAGGGTCAGTCGACCAGCGGTGCGAAATGTGACGTTCTGACGCGAAATGCTACCTCCCTTGAATTGGGAAATCAAAGGAGTGTGGGCGCGCACAGAAGTCGCGCATGATCCTTTGATGTAGGATGGAAGACGGCAACTGACCAGGCTGACCAAAACTCTAGTTCTCATGTTACTCACGGAAGTCCGAGGGACTGGTGTGAAGGTGTGAACTTGGGCCGTCACTGGGTAGATGAAGGAACGCCGATAACTGGACACGGGTCGAAGCAGCTGACGAGGGAATGGTGATTACATCAAGAGACCAGGGCGGGTTTGGTCAAACCGGTCCCACCCCTATCTTTTCTAAGGCTGGATCCAGAAGATTGACTTTCGGGTAATGGAAATTGGGAGGGGGTGGAGACTGACGGGTATTAGAGATGACGCACTCATGAGAACTGGGCACTCAGAAAGGGACCACACTCGAGATAGGAGATGGTATCAGGGAGACGCACCCCTAGGGATAGCATAGACACTGGTAGACATTTTGACTGTACATATTAATTAGCCTTTAGTGAGAGTAGCCATAAGTAAAGAAGTGAAGAAAATAAACAGAAAGGATTACTGTGCAGCAGTCTTGGAGTTTGGAATCAAGAAGTAACCTAGAGAGTGACTAGTAATTAAGACGAGTGAAAATAGAGAGATAATAGTCACACGAGTGAAGAAGTTCTTTACAAGATATTGAAATTAGATCAAGATATACGTATACTTGCGTCAATCTTGATAGTATCAAATTAGATCAGGGTGATTTGGCTGGGGTTGGCGCGGATGAGACAGGGTTGGCGCGGATGAGACAAGGTTGGCGCGGATGAGACAGGGTTGGCGCGGATGAGACAAGGTTGGTGCGAATGAGACAGGGTTGGCGCGGATGAGACAGGGTTGGCGCGGATGAGACAAGGTTGATGCGAATGAAACAGGGTTGGCGCGGATGAGACAGGGTTGGCGTGGATGAGACAGTGATCAAAGTTTAAAAAACAACAACAGAAGACCAGTTAAATTTAGGGAATATAGTTTTGACAGAGATGAAGCGAAACCCACAACACTATAGCACGATGTAGTAGAGTTGTATGTTATAATATGTCGCTGTATACTGTGTACTCACGATTGTCCGTGGGCGGTGTTTGGAACATGGACAAGTGTACAAATCCTTTGCTGTCTGTGTACATGTACACATTGTCCCGGTAGGTGGCGTTCTTGACCAGCCAGTCGATGCTGGTCAGTGCAAGGTCGTGAAGATGCAAGGCTGCGCCTGAGAAGGGAGAATAAGGACAACTCATGTCCAAAATGACCACTGATGTTCGGCTTCACGGGCAGTATATTTGTGGACTAAATTTTTCTCTTATTTAACATACGTGTGATTTGTTTAACGTAATTGGAGAAAAGTAAAGACATTATCATAATAAAGCACTTTAATATCGATATATAATTTTGTTCTGTATTGCTTTTGTCCTAGTTTTCCTGATGATTGTCCCATATAAGATCTTAAGTTTCAACCATTTTTTCTAATGTTAACTGTGCTCCTTTTGACATTTTGCTTGCGCTCTATTTAGCCTCATTTTTTGCCCTATTTATTCTGTTTGTGCACTACTTTAAAAAATATATAAAAATAAGCCAAATCCTATTCTGTTCTATTTTGCGAATTAAGTTCATTGTTGTTGTTTTTTAATTAATTAATTTCATAGTTCACGATATTGATTAACTAATGCAGTGTATATTGGTTTTTCTTCTAAGCAATATGTTAGTCTCAATCATTGATTTTACTCCTCTCCCCACCTGGACCTCTCCCCACCCTCCCCTCTACCCCAACCTCCCCCACACCCACATACCAATGTTTCTTTGGTAGACCTCAATGTTTACCTTTCGGCATTTTCTTGATGATCTTGAAAATGGGCGTGGTTTCCACAAATTTCTTTGACTTAAAGAAACTGACAGCTGACAGATATTCAGTGCGGTTGACTCGACTTTCATCAATCAGGCGGCGCTTTTCCTGCCGTTGAACACATCATATGAATAAACACAAAAATACTGATCCGAAATTCGCGACATTCAGGGAAATTAATTTATTGCTTTGTTATTTGCTTTTGTTGTTGTTGCTTTTTTCAAATGGGAGGAACTGACTTTTTTAAAAAAAAATTAAGGGAGATGCTAGATTGCTAGTGTGAACTGTCGCATCAGATAGTTTGAGTGTTACTTAATCCAATCACGATCTCTGCGATTTTTTACTGGCTCTAATAGGCTGTTACTGACTCTAATAAGCTGTTACTGGCTCTAATAGACTGTTACTGGCTCTAATAGACTGTTACTGGCTCTAATAGGCTGTTACTGGCTCTAATAGGCTGTTAGTGGCTCTAATAGACTGTTACTGGCTCTAATAGACTGTTACTGGCTCTAATAGGCTGTTACTGGCTCTGATAGGCTGTTACTGGCTCTAATAGACTGTTACTGGCTCTAATAGACTGTTACTGGCTCTAATAGGCTGTTACTGGCTCTAATAGACTGTTACTGGCTATCTGGCTCTAATAGACTGTTACTGGCTCTAATAGACTGTTACTGGCTATAATAGACTGTTACTGGCTCTAATAGGCTGTTACTGGCTCTAATAGACTGTTACTGGCTATAATAGACTGTTACTGGCTATAATAGGCTGTTACTGGCTCTAATAGACTGTTACTGGCTCTAATAGACTGTTACTGGCTCTAATAGACTGTTACTGGCTCTAATAGACTGTAACTGGCTATAATAGGCTGTTACTGGCTCTAATAGACTGTTACTGGCTATAATAGGCTGTTACTGGCTCTAATAGGCTGTTACTGGCTCTAATGGACTGTTACTGGCTCTAATAGGCTGTTACTGGCTCTAATAGGCTGTTACTGGCTCTAATAGGCTGTTACTGGCTCTAATAGGCTGGGGAAACAAATAATTCTAGGGCTCGAGTTTCTCCGCCTCACCACAGGTCAACAAATTTTCAAAGATGTTTTTAAAATACATATTAACTGTTTAAACATAATGACAGTCCTGCACTCTAGCAGCGCACTAAGCCCATTAATTACTGGACAAAATCTCTAGAACTGTCCTTCTGGTGTGACTCAACAATATCTAGTACTTGTACTGTCCTTCTGGTGTGACTCAACAATATCTAGTACTTGTACTGTCCTTCTGGTGTTACGCAACAATCTCTAGTACTGTCCTTCTGGTGTTACTCAACAATCTCTAGTGGTGTCCTTCTGGTGTTACTCAACAATCTCTAGTATTGTCCTTCTGGTGTTATTCAACAATCTCGAGTACTTGTACTGTCCTTCTGGTGTAACACAACAATCTCTAGTACTATCCTTCTGGTGTTACACAACAATCTCTAGTACTATCCTTCTGGTGTTACTCAACAATCTCGAGTACTTGTACTGTCCTTCTGGTGTAACACAACAATATCTAGTACTATCCTTCTGGTGTTACACAACAATCTCTAGTACTATCCTTCTGGTGTTACACAAAAATCTCTAGTACTATCCTTCTGGTGTGACACAACAATCTCTAGTACTGTCATTCTGGTGTTACACAACAATCTCTAGTACTGTCCTTCTGGTGTTACACAACAATCTCTAGTACTATCCTTCTGGTGTTACACAAAAATCTCTAGTACTGTCCTTCTGGTGTTACTCAACAATCTCTAGTACTGTCCTTCTGGTGTTACTCAACAATCTCTAGTACTATCCTTCTGGTGTTACTCAACAATCTCTAGTACTTGTGCTGTCCTTCTGGTGTTACATAACAATCTCTAGTACTTGTACTGTCCTTCTGGTGTAACTCAACAATCTCTAGTACTTGTACTGTCCTTCTGGTGTTACTCAACAATCTCTACTAGTGTCCTGCTGGTGTTACTCAACAATCTCTAGTAGTGTCCTTCTGATGTTACTCAACAATCTCTAATACTGTCCTTCTGGTGTTACACAACAATCTCTGGTACTATCCTTCCGGTGTTACACAACAATCTCTAGTACTGTCCTTCTGGTGTTACTCAACAATCTCTAGTAGTGACCTTCTGGTGTTACTCAACAATCTCTAGTACTGTCCTTCTGGTGTTACACAACAATCTCTAGTACTATCCTTCCGGTGTTACACAACAATCTCTAGTACTGTCCTTCTGGTGTTACACAACAATCTCTAGTACTGTCCTTCTGGTGTTACTCAACAATCTCTAGTACTTGTACTGTCCTTCTGGTGGTACTCAACAATCTCTAGTACTTGTACTGTCCTTCTGGTGTTACTCAACAATCTCTTATACTTGTACTGTCCTTCTGGTGTTACTCAACAATCTCTAGTACTTGTACTGTCCTTCTGGTGTTACTCAACAATCTCTAGTAGTGTCCTTCTGGTGTTACTAAACAATCTCTAGTACTTGTACTGTCCTTCTGGTGTTACTCAACAATCTCTAGTAGTGTCCTTCTGGTGTTACTCAACAATCTCTAGTACTGTCCTTCTGGTGTTACTAAACAATCTTTAGTACTTGTACTGTCCTTCTGGTGTTACTCAACAATCTCTAGTACTTGTACTGTCCTTCTGGTGTTACTCAACAATCTCTAGTAGTGTCCTGCTGGTGTTACTCAATAATCTCTAGTACTTGTACTGTCCTTCTGGTGTTACTCAACAATCTCTAGTAGTGTCCTGCTGGTGTTACTCGACAATCTCTAGTACTGTCCTTCTGGTGTTACTCAACAATCTCTAGTACTTGTACTGTCCTTCTGGTGTTACTCAACAATCTCTAGTAGTTTCCTTCTGGTGTTACTCAACAATCTCTAGTACTGTCCTTCTGGTGTTACTCAACAATCTCTAATACTTGTACTGTCCTTCTGGTGTTACTCAATAATCTCTAGTACTTGTACTGTCCTTCTGGTGTTACTCAACAATCTCTAGTACTTGTACTGTCCTTCTGGTGTTACTCAACAATCTCTAGTACTGTCCTTCTGGTGTTACTCAACAATCTCTAGTACTTGTACTGTCCTTCTGGTGTTACTCAACAATCTCTAGTACTTGTACTCTCCTTCTGGTGTTACTCAACAATCTCTAGTACTGTCCTTCTGGTGTTACTCAACAATCTCTAGAATTTGTACTGTCCTTCTGGTGTTACTCAACAATCTCTAGTAGTGTCCTTCTGGTGTTACTCAACAATTTCTAATACTGTCCTTCTGGTGTTACTCAACAATCTCTATTACTGTCCTTCTGGTGTTACTCAACAATCTCTAATACTGTCCTTCTGGTGTTACTCAACAATCTCTAGTAGTGTCCTTCTGGTGTTACTCAACAATCTCTAATACTGTCCTTCTGGTGTTACTCAACAATCTCTAATACTGTCCTTCTGGTGTTACTCAACAATCTCTAGTAGTGTCCTTCTGGTTTTACTCAACAATCTCTAATACTGTCCTTCTGGTGTTACTCAACAATCTCTAATACTGTCCTTCTGGTGTTACTCAACAATCTCTAATACTGTCCTTCTGGTGTTACTCAACAATCTCTAGTACTTGTACTGTCCTTCTGGTGTTACTCAACAATCTCTAGTACTGTCCTTCTGGTGTTACTCAACAATCTCTAGTACTGTCCTTCTGGTGTGACTCAACAATCTCTAGTACTATCCTTCTTTTGAGAGGAGCCCTTCTGCTGGGACACATTTATCGTTGGATTTTTAAAGGAATTTAGTTGTCTGCCTTGTATGAAATTTCTTCATAATCTAACAGTTTTAAAAAAACGTTTCTTTTACAATACTTAGAGGAAATAGTAACAATCGGAGGAAATAGTTACAGTCGGAGGAAATAGTAACTATCGGAGGAAATAGCAACTATCGGAGGAAACAGTAACAATCGGAGGAAATAGTAACTATCGGAGGAAATAGTAACTATCGGAGGAAACAGCAACAATCACACTACTGTTTTAAATGGACAACCAACATTTGCACATTGGAAGAAAAAACAAACAAATTTCACTTATTAAAGAGCTTTTTAAAAAGGTAGTTAGTATCGCCTCGTCAGGGCGACCCAATTTGCGGCTGCATACGCGCTTGTCCACTTCCGGTTATTGCTATTCTTAGTAACATTGTTTATAAAATGATGTTTATAAAATTGAAGAGTTACAAGTAATCACTGCGCCTTTCATTGAACCTCCGATTCTATATGTGCATTCAAACGATCTCTAAAATCTATCACTAAACCTAAGCCAAAACCCTAAAAACTATCACTAAACCTAACCCAACCCTTAAAAACTGTCACTAAACCTAACCCAAACCCTAAAAGCTATCACTAAACCTAGCCCAAACCCTAAAAACTATCAATAAACCTAACCCAAACCCTAATAACTATCACTTAACGTAACTCTAAAGTCTATCCTTAAACCTAACATCAAAACAAACCATTTTTTAAAAAAATCTTATTCATTATCAATTCATGTAGTATTGTTTGAAAATAAAAAAAATATTAAAAAAGTAGGCATCAATAAGAAATCGAACCCCAGACCTGCGATGTAGCGTTCTATCTTACTAACAATATGACCACACAGCTACAGATTCAGGGATGACATTTTTAACCTTATTAAAACAAATGTTACCAAGAATAGCAATAACCGGAAGTGAACGAGCGCGTATGCAGCCACATATTGAGTCGTCCTGACGAGGCTATACTCATTACCTTTTAAAAATGAATAAGTCTCCGAAATTCAAAAAATCACCACTGGTGAGGAAACACCAACGAATCAAAAACATCAACAACAACAAACAGGAAAGACGTCACAGACGTTCTCATTTATTTACCGACATGATAAACTTGTTGAGGGTTTCCTCCTGGGCGGTCAGTGGCAGCTTCCCGCCTGTGCGCATCTGGGACTCTTCGGTGATGACCTCCACCCTTTTGGCCAGGTGCTGGGCGAGGGCCGGTGACGGGTATATAGGAAATGACGTCACCGTGCCGATGCCGTGGATCAGGAGGACTGCCAGCAAAATTTGAGGTGTCATGGCACGGGTCAAGGCACGCATGTTGACACAGGTCATGGGGTTCACTTACACAGAAAAAATCTCTGAGAATGCAATGACATTGGCATCTTAATGACATCAGTGACATTGGCGCCTTATAAAATCAATGAAATAGGCGCCATAGTGACGTCAATGACATTGGTGCTTTAATGACATAATTGACATTGGCGGCTTAATAACAGCATTGACTTTGGCTTATCTGTGACATAAATGACATGGGTGCAATATGGCATAAATGACTTTGGCACCTCAATGACATGGATGCCTTAATGACATCAAAAACATTGGCGCCTTAATGACATCAAAAACATTGGCGCCTTAATGACATCAAAAACATTGGCGCCTTAATGACAACTATGACATTGGCGCCTTAATGACATCAATGACATTTGCGCCTTAATGACATTAGCGCCTTTAGGACATCAAATAAAAATCTCATCTCAATTATTTTAGCATCGCAATAATCTTTTTCATCTTAATTACATCAACCTCAAATCTAACGATTCTAACCCATAAAAATAATTTATTTAATTCCCGATTTTACTAGACCATGGTACAGATATCTCTGTGCAAACTTTCTAGGCACAGATATCAGCTCTGTTCCACCTTTCACGGCACAGATATCAGCTCTTTGCCACCAAATGTGGTACATATATCAGCTCTGTGCCACCTTTCATGTCATAGATATCAGCTCTGTTCCACCTTTCATGGCACAGATATCAGCTCTTTTCCACCCAATGTGGTACAGATATCTGCTCTGTGCCACCTTTCATGTCATAGATATCAGCTCTGTTCCACCTTTCATGGCACAGATATCAGCTCTTTGCCACCAAATGTGGTACAGATATCAGCTCTGTGCCACCTTTCATGTCATAGATATCAGCTCTGTTCCACCTTTCATGTCACAGATATCAGCTCTTTGCCACCAAATGTGGTAAAGATATCAGCTCTTTGCCACCTTTCTTGGTACAGATATCAGCTCTGTACCACCTTTTTATGGTACAGATATCAGCTATTTGCCACCTTTATTGGTACAGATATCAGCTCAGTGCCACCTTTCATGTCACAGATATCAGCTCTGTTCCTCCTTTCTTGGCACAGATATCAGCTCTGTGCCACCTTTCATGTCATAGATATCAGCTCTGTTCCACCTTTCATGGCACAGATATCAGCTCTGTACCACCTTTCATGGTACAGATATCAGCTCAGTACCACCTTTTTATAACACAGATATCAGCTCTGTACCACCTTTTTATAACACAGATATCAGCTCTGTACCACCTTTTTATAACATAGATATCAGCTCTGTACCACCTTTTTATAACACAGATATCAGCTCTGTACCACCTTTCATGGCACAGATATCAGCTCTGTTCCACCTTTCATGGCACAGATATCAGCTCTGTTCCACCTTTCATGGAACAGATATCAGCTCTGTTCCACCTTTCATGGCACATATATCAGCTCTGTTCCACCTTTCATGGCACAGATATCAGCTCTGTTCCACCTATCATGGCACAGATATCAGCTCTGTTCCACCTTTCGTGGCACAGATACCAGCTCTGTACCACCTTTCATGGCACAGATATCAGCTCTGTTCCACCTTTCATGGCACAGATATCAGCTCTTTGCCACCAAATGTGGTACAGATATCAGCTCTGTTCCACCTTTCGTTCTTCACCTCCCCGCCCATCTTTTATTTTAAAGGTTGTTTACTTAATTACTGAAAATTACATTAAAAAAACATTACTTTACTTTCTTAACGTTAAAGAACAGTGCATCTCCCAAGATCGCTCCACCCCCCCCCCCCACCGCCCACACTCCCCTTTCCGTGCATGGCAGATACAAGGGCAGGACAAGAAACAAACAAAGCGGGTATATGCTATAATTCCCCAAAATATGATAAAAGCATAACCCACAGAACTGAAGGAGTACACAAATAGGTCGTCCCTAGAATCTGACGGTTCTGAGGCGGTGGGAGTTGAGCCAAAAATGATAAAATACCCACGGTACTTGCTGTTGCGAAGAAAAATTCTTCAAAATTAAATTCCCTTTGCTGAACTTACCCGGATGTTGTAGACAAACTTCCCCTTTCTTATGTCATATATGTTGTGTGCCGACTTTGTTGTAATAAGTGTATGTTCTATGTGTTCTATGCCGTCTAGGCTCACTTCTCTCTATCATGGATCCGCTCCTCCTTCACTTTCTTCGAGAAGACACCATGAATGTATGTGACTACTGGCGGACCAAGATCCTGTCTTATCAACACGTCCTCTGAGAAGAGATGGCGAGATTTGGTTTATTGTTGTCCATAGTCGGCCCACCGAGTTTTTGTTGTTGTGGGTTGCTGCTATGTGTGTTGGCGCGGGGGGGGGGCACAAGTGGAATGATAACATTATGTTTTATACGATTATCATTACATCGTGTCTCGTTGATACCCAGTGGCGTAACGTGGGAAGGGATGTGGGGGACGTTCCCCTCGGGTGCAAAAATTCTTGTTTGAGAAAAAGAGCCCGTCATGGTATTCTGGAGAAAGGGACAAGTCACGCTTACCCTGCCCTGGGCGCTGTTAGAAGACGCTACGCCACTCTCATTCGTTTATAATTAATTTATTATTATTATTTTTAAATCTAACTCATAATTTGACATGCCACTTCCATGATAATCAATCGAAATATGAAAACAAAATGTGTAAAACTACAAGATCAGTCTAAAAACAAACGTTTTGAAATATTTCACAGGCCCAGACAGACTTTTAGAGAAAGTGGAGTGGGGTGGGGGCTCACTTTACACAATGGCCGACTTAAATAAGGTAAGGGAATGAGTGAAGCCCTGTAAATGCCAGGCGCCCCTTTCAGACACACGTTGCCTACTGTGTATTACAGTGTTCTGTCTCCTGCACTGAAATATTGCCTCCAACCAAACAAGGCCGCCTCCTCTGATATATATTCTGGTAGATTTGTCGCTCTCTATATTTGAAGGAATGGTTTATTTGTTTGGACATGCAATAAAGATAAGACTTCTGTACTGGCTTGGGTTACAGCAGTACAAAGAGGTTCTCAAACGGGGATATACACGTACTGAATAGTGAAACAGATAGCTCTCATTAAACAATTGACTTTTTTATACAGTTTCTCTCCCTTAGGCGACAGATAGACATATTCTCTTACCTTTGGTGGACATATTTAAGCATATCTTTTATGAGGCTTACTAGTCTAATCTTTATATTTTTTTATAAATTGACATCATAAACTAGCGGCAGGTTGAGAAGTCTATCAAAATCACGAGCCGCTGCTTGTATTGATGACATGACATCGATTGACAGTGATGGTTTCCTGCGCAGTTACTGCCCTTTGGTTAATGACAGTTAAAGCATTGTCAACGCGCTGTGATATTGAAGACTCTGTTTCAAGAAAACAAATCTTTAGATGTTTCCTACATCTTTAAGTACGTCGTGGCTCAAGAGAGTATGTGGCTTCCAACGCGGAAATACTTAGCACTTCAATCTACTTCATAAACTTTAACGAACTAATCCTTACTGTCCTTATTACCTAAATACTTAGAACTACAATCTACTCTTCATAAACGTTACCATACTATTCCTTGTTGTCCTCCTTAACGACAAAGGTAGTTCGCCATGTCTACTTGTTGTTTTGGAAACAGCGGTGCAGTATTTTCTCACAAACATCTTTGATGGCAGATTACGATGCGCATATTTCCTGTGCTGCGAAAGTTGTATTGTTATTTTTCTTCAAATGATGCTTTAAATTAATATTATTCTATATTTTATGGAAATTATTGAGGTATTAAAATTTAAAAACAAGGGAATAATTTCCCATTAAAAATGCGTATTAATCCCTATTTTAAGGCCTTTAAAATTACAACCAAAAACCCATCTCATCAAACGTTACTCTCCTGGTTGTCAATCCGACATTTCTTTAAGCAATACACGTAGCTATTGTATGCCTGTTACGTCATTATATTCTATATATATTTTTTTATATTTCATTATTGTTTTGTTTTGGGTGTAGATCTAAATATATTTATATAGTAGATCTAATTGTTATTTTTTAAATGTGAAGAGTTGTGATCACAATTCACGACCTCGAGTATCGCGTTTTATAGGTTCTCAAACTACTATGATTTAAGGTCTTTTATTTCTAACGTGGAGCTTTATAAATCAAAAAAAAAAAGTAAAATAAAAAATTTCATTACAATTTTCAGATATTCCAGAGGCGTGTATACAAAAATATGTTTTATTTTTTTTAACGTGTCATGTGGTGAGCAGACTAGGTGGTTCTATTCACAAATATTGAACTATCCTTTTTTATAGTAAATCTGCATATGAAAGTGATAAAATCGATGTTTTGTTCGATCTAATTTTTACATTTAGTAAAACGACATCCAGGAATGAATGTGTACATTGTAAGCAGATTATAATACCTCAAGCTAAATCAAAGCACACGTGATGTAAAATGGCACTTTAAAATATTGTTATTTTATTAAACATTTCTAATATACAAAAACTAGTAAAAATATAAAAATACTTTGAAAGTATATACTCAGCTGTCACATTATAGCAATTGTTTTGAAGCAATTTCCACCATGGACAAATTGCGTTTATATATTTGAAGTTTGTTCTTTTCGAGCTTGAACAGGCAACTACTCCGTAACCTTACCAGATAGACACGTGTGTCCTCTTGTGGCTTCTTAACCTCATTCTAGCACAAAATTTCCGTCCACCTGTCGAACAAGAGATGGATGGGATCCCTTCAGGAGGGTTTCGGATCCGATCCTTCCTGGCTTGACGTTTTATCTTTGCAGCCTGTTGTCTATTAGCCTCACAGACAGCTGCGCCATTCCGTATCACAGAACGTCACTGGGCTCGGTTACTGGCTGCAGTCTGTTGTCTATTAGCCTCACAGACAGCTGCGCCATTCTGTATCACAGAACGCCACTGCGCTCGGTTACTGGCTGCGGTCCCAGGAATCATGTCTAATAATGTCAAAGGTCTTTAGAGCAGTTTTTAATACAACGTTGTATCGCTTACGTGGACATCCGTGTGCTTTATGCCCCTCAGTAAGCTCACCATAGAAAAGCCTCTTTGGGGAGGCGATGGTCGGGCATGCGCATGCCCCGCCCAGCGTATTTGGCAGTGCATGAGGCTAGTGTGGATTCTGGGTAGTCCTGACCTGGCTAATAATACAGTGTCTGGAGTTTATTGCTGTCATTTTATATTGATATATTTTCTTAGGCTATTGGTGTGGAAGTGGTTCAGCACCCTAACATGGCGTTTGAATATGGTCCAAGTTGCATATGCTTATAGTAAGGTGGGAAGCACTACAGTTCTATGTACTTTTAGTTTTGTTTGCGTGCTGCTTCTCCTTCTTTTCCAGACACTGACATGCAATCTGCCAAATGCTCCACTGGGCCTTGGATATTCTCGCGTTCACCTCGTCATCAATAATGGTCTTCTGAGACACGGTGTTGCCAATATACAAAGAAGGCGGCATGATTCTACTGGAAAGCTGCACGATATCTTCCTAATGAAGTGGTAGAAAGAGGATATAACTCAAGATTTTAAAAGATGCCTTTATATTTCATTTGTAAAAGCGAAAAGGGAACCGCCAGGCCTGCGATAATCGTCGTGGAACTTCACTGCTATCAATCCAGGAAATATTATCACCATAATCCCCCTAGATAGCCTAAATGCACATCTGGATTAGGGTCTATTACCAGAAAGCCAACGTGGGACCATCGACATGGTCTTTGCAGCATGGCAGTTGCAGGAAAAGTGTCAAGAGCAGAATATGGATTTGTTTTCCATTTATATAGACCTGATAAAAGTCTTCGTCACAATCTGCAGATATGGTCTATGAAAGATTATGGCCAGGTTTGGCTGCCCAAATAAGTATTTAACCATTGTAAGCAAGCTCCAAGATGGCATACAGGCTCGAGTGCAGGACAACGGAGAGGCCTCTAAACAATTCCCTGCCACAAATGGTGTTCAGCAAGGCTGTGTTCTGGCCCCAACATCGTTTAGCCCCATGTTGACAGACACGCTTAAAGGGGCCTTAAGGAATAGCAATGAAGGAATGGACATGAGGTATCGCACTGACGGTCGTTTGTTCAACCTTAGGAGGCTTAAAGAAAAAACAAAGACCAAATCAGACAGCATCCTGGACCTTGTATTCGCTGATGACTGTGCCCTTATCGCGGACTCTGAAGCACGCCTGCAACTCAGCGTTGATACATTTTCCAGTGCGTGTTTAAATTTGGACTCACCATCAGCACAAAGAAGACAGAAGTTCTATACAAGCTGGCCCCAGGGAAATCTTGCACTAACACTCCTACTCATATAATCAACATGGCATCAATATCAACTCAGTGCGTCTCTACTTAGGCTACCTTGGCAGCTCATTTACTTTTAATTTTAATCTAGAATGATTTCCCTTGAATTTAAAAAAAAAGGCGGAACATTGTTGGAAATAGCTCTTAAATACTCTTTCGAGAGTTTTTTTTTAAAATAATTGTTATATATGTATTTATAAATATATATACATCTCAGTATATAACAGATAAGTAAAGATAAAATATAATGATAAATATAATACTTAAATGTTTAATTCTTTGTCCCTATAACATTTAAGCGGGTTCAAACTCTTTATAGTATACTATTTTGAACGTCCAAAATGTATTATTTTCCAATATATCATCCTTAAAAAATATAATGTTATGGCGGAAACCATCCTTGTTCTATATCACCGAGTTAATGAACTCAGAAAAAATATTTGGGACAGATTTTAAAATATCGAAAAAACTTTTTTTTTTTAAATCCTTTTTTTTTTACTAATCTATTTTTCAAATGTATTTTCATTAAGAGATGGATATAAATATAGTAAATTAAGACATGGTTGTTCAAGATGCGACTAAACTATAAAAGCACGCTATTATCAGCTACGACCTTAAACTTTTAAACATCTATTAAAAACATTTGACCTTATATTTGGAAAACATTTTGAGCATCAATAACCTGTGCTTTTGAACACCTATTACCTAAACTTTTAAACATCTTTTAAACACATAATAATTAAATTATTGAACATCTTTTAAACACCTATGACCTAAAATTATTAGGTCAGACCTAAACCATTGAAGATCTATGACGTAAACTACTGAAGGTATATGACCTAAACTATTGAAGTTCAGGGCATTTGACCTTACTATTGAAGTTTAAGGCATTTGACCTAAACTATTGAAGGCCTATGACCTAAACTGTTGAAGAACCATGACCTAAATCATTGAAGACCTATGACCAAAACTGTTGTCTGTGTGTCTGCTCACCTGAAATGTGTTCCCAGCAGTTCTGCACACGGGCACTCGATAGAAGTGTGTCAATTGATGGAAGTGTGTCAATTGATGGAAGTTTGTCAATTGATGGAAGTGTGTCAATTGATGGAAGTGTGTCAATTGATGGAAGTGTATCAATTGATGGAAGTGTATCAATTGATGGAAGTGTGTCAATTGATGGAAGTGTGTCAATTGATGGAAGTGTGTCAATTGAGTTGGTAAAATGTTTTCATGTTTTAGGACCACTGATGTAGTTTTTTAAAGACGATTGAGTTTTGTACAAAGCTGGTAGAGTGATATCAAAGTTTTGTACAAAGCTGGTAGAGTGATATCAAAGTTTTGTACAAAGCTGGTAGAAGGATATCAAAGTTTTGTACAAAGCTGTTAGAGTGATATCAAAGTTTTGTACAAATCTGGTAGAGTGATATCAAAGTTTTGTACAAAGTTGGTAGAGTGATATCAAATTTAAGACATGCCACGAGGTAACACTGCCCTGCTGTTTCTAAGTCACGCTGCCCTGCTGTCTTAAGTAACACTGCCCTGCTGTTTCTAAGTCACGCTGCCCTGCTGTTTCTAAGTAAATCTGCCTTGCTGTCTTTAAGTAACGCTGCACTTGTTGTTTCTAAGTCACGCTGCCCTGTTGTTTCTAAGTCACGCTGCCCTGCTGTCTTTAAGTAGCGCTGCCCTGCTGTCTTTAAATAACGCTGCCCTGTTGTTTCTAAGTCACGCTGCCCTGCTGTCTTAAGTAACACTGCCCTGCTGTTTCTAAGTCACGCTGCCCTGCTGTTTCTAAGTAAATCTGCCTTGCTGTCTTTAAGTAACGCTGCACTTGTTGTTTCTAAGTCACGCTGCCCTGCTGTCTTTAAGTTACACTGTCCTGCTGTCTTTAAGTAACTCTGCCCTGCTGTCTTTAAGTAACGCTGCCCTGTTGTCTTTAAGTAACTCTGCCCTGGTGTTTTAAGTAACGCTGCCCTGCTGTCTTTAAGTAACGCTGCCCTGCTGTCTTTAAGTAACGCTGCGCTGTTGTTTCTAAGTCACGCTGCCCTGCTGTCTTTAAGTAACGCTGCCCTACTGTCTTGAAGTAACGCTGCCCTTTTGTTTCTAAGTCACGTGCCCTGCTGTTTTTAAGTAACGCTGCCCTGCTGTCTTTAAGTAACTCTGCCCTGCTGTCTTTAAGTAACGCTCCCCTGCTGTCTTATGTCAAACTGCCCCTCTTGTTTCTAAGTCACGCTGCCCTGCTGTCTTTAAGTAACGCTGCCCTACTGTCTTGAAGTAACGCTGCCCTTTTGTTTCTAAGTCACGCTGCCCTGCTGTTTTTAAGTAACGCTGCCCTGCTGTCTTTAAGTAACACTGCCCTGCTGTCTTTAAGTAAAACTGCCCTGCTGTCTTTAAGTAAAACTCCCTTGCTGTCTTTAAGTAAAGCTGCCTTGCTGTCTTTAAGTAAAACTCCCCGCTGTCTTTAAGTAATGCCCCCCGCTGTTTTTAAGTAACGCTGCCCAGCTCCCTTTAGGCAACACTGCCCTGCTGTCTTTAATTAACACTGCCCTGCTGCCTTAAAGTAAAACTGCGTTTCTGTCTTTAAATGTCATCAGTGATGAGTAGAGAAACCTAGAAGTGTAGAAACTAATTGTGACATCTTCTGTTGTGTACCCCGCATTGCTGAACCGCCACAATCCTTGTTCAAATATGTTCAAAGATTCTTCACAATGTTCATACCAACACTTTTAACATGCGGGGAAAATAACGGGGGGGGGGGCTATTTTCAAATTATACTTTTTCCAGGAAGGTCAGGGACATTGTGCAACATCTAACTTATAGCTTGGGTTCTACCCCCTCAATGTGTCCCACCTTCTGTTGTTATGCCCTTGTCGTTATGCAAATATAGTTAAACTGAAGAGATCTGTCTACCTCAAGGGGCCATAACCGTCTCCAAGATTTGAACATAAATTTCCCTTATCAGCAGTTTTCTCCTAATTTTTTAAACGGATCTTTTGAGTTCTGAGCTTGGTGGAGATGACCTGACCAGGTGACAAGTGTTAAAGTGTGTGTGTGGAGGGGGGAGGGGCACAGACCAGACCAGACCATAAATTAAGTGTCTCGGATATCCTGCAACGAACATGTCGCTGGTGCCCCACCAATCTTCAGATCTGTTAAGAGATGACTGGGTCTCAAGTGTATCGGTCCTTGTTGCCCGAAAGGCTCGGATATGGCTATGGGTCGCTGGATCTCAATACGAGAACCACTGAGTAAAGTTGATCTGTGATTCCCTCCGTGACAATGGCTGCGGAGTGTGTGTGTGTGGGGGGTGGGATAGTTCTTTTAAATACAATTACTATATGGTGCTATAGCCTCTTTAGCAAGCGTCTACCTTTCAGTGCGCTGAAATAAGTTGCTGGGATCCAAATGTTGTAATCTAAGATCTTTAAATACCAGATTTAGGACATGGCTTCTTCCATTGTTTTTTTAAAAATTCAATATATAAAAAACATTGTTTTAAAATTATGAAAAAAATAATCTTTAAAATTTGTTGAATAGTCCTTGATTACGTAACTTTTTAATCATATTTGGATTCACGATTTTTAAACTCCAAATTTTTTGGAGGTTCAATAATGAAACATTTTGAGCTGATGATCGCTATGATATTATTGATGCTTCCCTAAAAGTGTTTTCAAGTAAATAAAATTATTTTTAAAATGTGTTACAACTTAGGGTTACATAAAAAAATAATGAAATAATTCTATAAAATTTTTAATAATTTTTTTTTCAACAGCAAGATGAGATGTAGTTAAAAGGTCTCTTTGTAACACAGTAAATGGTATTGGTAGCACCACAGTAAATGGTATTGGTAGCACCACAGTAAATGGTATTGGTAGCATATTTGCAAATAAATTTAGTTTTAGAGAGAAAATGACACAATGTTTAAAATAACAACAACAACTAAACCACTTTGTATCAATAAATCATTCAAATATTTTATTGAACGGTTGGATGAATGCCATTTTTAATAACTGCCGATACATGCCGTATTGTCGATTGTGTTGGACATAAAGTATTTGTGCTCACTTTTCTACTCATTTAGAATAATTCCCAACCTCAAATATTTTATTTCTTTAATTCTAATTGTTTAAGATAGAATACATTTTAATTAAGAAAAAAACAACTATTGTTCATTGCAAATAGTAACAAATAAAGATCCTATTACTAACTACTCTAATCAGAACCAGGTAACTAATGCCATGAAGTAACTTCGAGCACGAGTTCTTGCTACTACTCATTGCTACCGGCAACTTAAACTGAGAGATAGAAAATGTGTCTCGATCGATGGAAAATCTTATGCATTTCGAATTTATGCAGTTTTAATTATTCTTTCTTTAAAGAAAATTGTATTCAGCATCCAGCATTGGCGTTGAACAGGGACGTCAACATTTTTTTAAAAAAAAATTAATTTTTTTTTTTTTGTATGGCGCGCCATATTCCATGACGTAAAGAATTAAGATAATAAACTAAAATGGCTGATAAGTTTTTTTGAACGATAAAATGTTATGTGGAGAGTGAAACTGAGATCTTGACTGCATTGAATAGGCGAGGTCAGGCTCAGTATCACTGGTTTAGATATGAATTAGTAGGATACCATGCAGGTTGGAGTCACAATGTCTTGTCAGTGCACCGTTCTTGTTAAAATTCAACACTGGAAAAGTCTGTCACACACGTATGTCGAGCCAAACATGCTGAACATTTTCTTAAACTAATGTTTGAAATCTCTTGGAATCTGTCTTTATCCAGCTCACGGTTAAAGTCAATGAGAGGAAATTGTTGTTGTCTGCTGCGACATTCAGAATAACTTTGCAGCTCAGTTTGTTTTTGGTACAGATGGCCTTGACCAACTTCAAGGTTCACAGAGAAAGGTGAAAGGAAATTTAATTAAACAACCCGTAAAAACATAGGGTTTTTTTTTAATTAAGGCACATCAGCTACGCAGGTTAAGATACTTCTGGAATAGGGTTTTCCTTATTTTCCAAATGTGCCCAATATCTTTTTAAAGTATATAGTAGCGCTTAAGTGTTGTCCCATTACTGAGCCATCTAACAACATTGTATTGTGATACAAAACATATTTGTATTCTCCCTGGATGTCAAGAAGACACTTAAACTGGCAGTGAAACAGGGATTTGGATCGAATAGATTTTATAGCTTTTATTATTTGCTTAAGATGTTAAGCACAAAGCACTTGTTGCTCAATGATACAGTGAAGTTGAAAAGCATTGCCAACATCTTCGCTGACTTTGGTACAGATTGGTTGCTAATTATATGCGCTCAATCATCGTGGCAGCATCAATAACAATTACTTAATCGTTTCCATGTTGATTTAATGTAATTGGCAGCTAAACAATTGGAAACAAATAAATCTGTTACTCTTGTTTGGCCTTTAAGAGTCTGAATATCAGGTAATTGGTAAAGAATAAAATGTTATTTATTTTTGTTGTCGCCCTCAAAACATCATAAATTTTCACTTTTCTGAAAATATAATGCATTTACTGAAATAATATCTCAGTCCATTACTAATCTAAGATGAAGCCCCAGCCAGTTAAAATTTAATCGCGAGCCGTAGTTGGCCCGCGGGCCTGTCTTTTGACACCACTGGCGTTGAACACTGGGGCTTGATTGAGTTTCATGTATGTAAATGGTGTGAACCTACGAATATGAGTTTGCAGTGTTATGAATTATACAATAGCTGGTCGTGATATTTGGCTGTGTATTGATTAGATATGTCTCCCAGCGTAATCTGAAACATGGGAAATCTTATAAAACAACTAGAAGGATATAGTTGATAAGTAGCTTTTTAAAAATTCATTTAGGTAATATATTTTAAATATTTAATTTTTTTTTTCATTCACCTAATTAATGTCTTCGTCGTCCGCCTCTATCCCCCAAAAGTTTTTAATTCAATAAATGATGGGAAGTAACTCCTTTTAAACTGAAAAATAAAGTATTCAACAGTTAAATCCCTTTCATAGCACTCTCAACAATGGGTTAATAGATCGAGATGTTACTGCTATATCTTAAGGTGACACATTATATTCCATTATTACTGTGTGTGTGATTATTGCTTTTGTAAAGGGGTGAAAATACCCAGGCCGGTTTAAGAAAATTCAGAAAAATTAAGTTTCATTGTTATGAGTTGTTATGGGGGGGGGGCGCTTGATGATATAACAAATAAAATAAATGGGAAAGGAAAGGGGGCTGTCTTGTCTTGTCTTATCAATACAGAATATTATTGCGTCCACCATGCCGGTCTGTAGGCAAGCGATGGCTATAAGGGTTCCACGCTATTTCCAGCCACCTTTGTTTCGCCAACTGGTGTTAGGTACCCATTCAGAGCTGCGTGGACTCAGAGGACAACAATGGCGTCTGTCTGGAAATATTCCTGAGTTCACTAAGATTCGAACCCGTGACTACCATGCCCCTAACTCTATAATCACCCAAACATTTAAAGCAAAGAAGTTCTTATTTAGAACTTTGAATACGATCGTCATGTAGCAAGCGACCATCTTTCATTTATTACTAAGCTCCAACAAATTACCACATTTGATGTCCTTAAAAAACGTAAGGAAAAAAAAACAAGCAGTTTAGGAAATTTAATATATTTACGTTTTATGAACAAAAGACTCAACAAAACAATGGAGTGTCGTGTTAAGAATAGAGAAAGTCAACGACTGGTAGAAATATCTACCCAAACTTTAATATCGCTTGATTCATATTTATTTAACAATTACAACAGGCGATTGATAGGGTTCAGTTAAGGCTAGTATATTATGTGTATCACTTATATTTTCTGTATCACCTATATTATCTGTATCAGTATCACATATATTTGTGTATCACGTATAGTATTTCGCAAAGAATTTTAATTTTTACTTAAGAACTTACGCTTTTAATTGATTGAATGCAATTATATGTCATATTTTAGTCAACAGCACTAATATTTAAGGCGCTTTAATTTATCGTGCAATTTTTCGTCTCTCACACTGATACATGTCTGATTGAGAGGCATACATTGTGTTTCTATAGAACCAGAGGCGTAGCTAGAAGATGAGGGAGAAGGATCCGAATTCGAAAGTCTCCCCGGGCCCCCACCAGTGTTCACTTTAAGCTGCGTGGCAGCGCAGGTGCGCAACTCTGTAGAATTACCGCGCAGCTAATTTTGTAAGAATAAAGCACACAAAATGTATGCTGTGCAACTTTGCACACAAGTTGTTTTTTTACACGGACAAACGAACGTATAGGGAACATTAGCCCCCACTTGAGGGAGGCCCCCAAAGCATTGACTAATTTTTTTAACATTAAATATTACGCCACCGCTATGTATGTAGCCCCCCCCCAAAGAGGCCAAGCCCCCTGGGCCCTCAAATCCCTACAAATCCTTAGCTACGCCTCTGTCTAGCACACTGCTCCCAGATTTTTTACCTACAGTCTCATTATATTTTTATACTTTAAAAGTTTTGTTTCATTCATTGATATATTTTTCCTACAGCAATTATGTTGGAGAAAACAGGCTTCTAATGTTATACTGTTCTTAACGACATTTTTTTTTTTTGGGCTGGGGGGGGGGTGGACAAGCTTCTAATATTTTACTGTTCTTATGACATTTATGTTGGGGAAAATATGCCCCTAGTGTTTCTTATGATTTGTATGCTAATGGTAAATGTCATCTTTGTCAATGTTAAAAGCAAGGATTTCTTATAACTATACGTCAAGATACTTCGAAACAAGTTTTTTTTTGGTTCACTCCCTTTCCTCCACTATCCTCTCCATCTACCACACATCTCACGACCCAACCCACCTCGCCATGAAAATGCATACTACTATCGAATTTAAAAAATATATATAAATATTAGGGCTGCAGAAATTAACGATTAACTTATCGATTAATCGGTAAAATTTTATATCGATAATATAGTGATTAAAATGAAAGAAAATATTTTCCACATTTTTTTACGCACAGACTTCTCCATTTAAAAAAAATATTTTTAAATTGTAAACATTAAAATGAGCAGTTTTTATGAGGAGAATAAAAAAAAAGACTATAAATAAACATTTTGTTTTTACTAAATTAACAATAACAAAATAAAAATTAATTGACATTCAATTGAACGACTTATATTTAAACATATCTCCTAAAAATATTTTTTTTAATTAAATGCTTAAGTAATGGGCATTTTATGAATATGTCCGTTTGATGACGCCATACATCTTCTTTTCAGCTTTAATCAAAATTATCGATTAATTATTCAGTAGTTTTTTAAAAGTTAACGATTAAATTTAAATTAATCGGTAACAGCCCTATTAAATATTTTATTATAATTTCAATCCCCCCCACACACACACAATTAAACTATTACGATGACACTAGCGCGGCCTTGTGACATAACTACCTTCATCCTAACAGTGCGCTGAGCGGCTCAGCATTGCTGTCAGTGTGCTAGGCCATGTGATTTTTCTATAAGGACTTATAGTAAGAATGAGCAATGTATCATTCATTGTCCGCACAAACTAGCACACATAATTAAACCCCAACTACCCCAGCCCCCCACCAAAAGCGTAATGTTATAGATGCCACTTGCACCCATGCTAACCGACGCATGCTAACTGACCCATGCTAACTGACCCATGCTAACCGACCCATGCTAACTGACCCATGCTAACTGAACCATGCTAACCGACCAATGCTAACTGACCAATACTAACTGACAAATGCTAACTGACCAATACTAACTGACCCATGCTAACCGACCCATGCTAACCGACCAATACTAACTGACCCATGCTAATTGACCCATGGCTAATTAACATTTCATTATGACCCGCGTAAAATGTAAAAATGACCAGTGTTTCATGTCAAATGGTTAGTATTTAAAAGATTTGAAGTTACGCCCATCTATAGTCCAAGACACAACTGTTATGATGTCCGCAGACAGCGAATGTTTATAAACTGTCACCCTCCTTTGTTGTCCCCCAGCCCCTCCTCAACAATGAAGGAAAATTAGGAAAGTGACTTCATCCTCTTGAACAGTACCTCACGGTCCATTGATCGGCTCGTGCAGCGATTGGCTAAAAACTCGGTCAGGGAGGAGAGCGTGTCTTCTTGTATACATCGGTGCAGTTGTGTAACGTCCTTGGGGAACGTGTAACGAGGGATTATGGGATTTATTTATGTTTTTATGTTGATGTTTGGAGAGGTTGGTGTAGCAACAAACAAAACAACAACAAAAAGTCGGGGAGCTATAGCATTTTTGTTGTAATCCGATTACAAAACAACTTTGGAATGTCGATAAACAGGGTCAGAAATTGGATTCAGTTTCAAACGGGGAACAGAGGGGCTCTGTTGTTCATTGTCAGTTGTTTGAGATGGGGCTTTGTTTAGTTCGTGTTCGTCGGCACGCGTTTGTGCAGCGACACGTGGTGTTAAACCTGGGGGCGGTCGAGGCCGTCGTAACTACTTACATAGGTAACTAAAACATCAGCCGCCACAACAACTACATCTACAACTACTTCATCTACAACAATCACTGCATCAACCACAACCACTACACTACATCAACCACAACCACTACATCTATAACAACCACTACATCAACCACAACCACTACATAAACCGCAACCACTACACTACCACAACCACTACATCTAGCACAAATACATCTACCACTACATCTACCACAACAACTACATAAACCGCAACCACTACACTACCACAACCACTACATCTAGCACAAATACATCTACCACTACATCTACCACAACCACTACATCTACCATATCCACCTCATCTCTTAATTTACATTATGATCCCTTAAACTATTCGCGTCTCACAATATGAATTAATCCATTATGTAACCTGAACTCGGTCATGATAAATAAATTAGTTCTCATGTCGACTTTGGGTATGATGTAGGCTATTTTTAGGGAGGCGGTTGAAGGAGAGCTTGTGGTATGCAGGAGGGGGGGAGGGGGAGTTTGAGGATATGAGATATGTTGACCGAGTTTCCCCGCCAGTCAGTTCAGTCTAAGTTCAAGTTTTTTTTTCAAATATTGATAGTTTCACCTGTAAACTCAAGCTGAAATATTCTATAGAAAGAGCGAACCCACAAACTTTATTTCCGTACTAGTATTTGTGAGACCAACTGTTACCACCTCGGTGATTGTTAAACACATGTTTGGGTGCAGGCGATAAAGACACCTCGAATGACGTCATGTAATCACAGATTGGGTCGCCAAAGTAGTCACGTGACACTAGATATGGTCAACTCGGGGACGATATACAGTATCGCCATGGTCGTCTCGGGGACAATATACAGTATCGCCATGGTCATCTCGGGGACAATATAGAGTATCGCCATGGTCAACTCGGGTCCGATATACAGTATCGCCATGGTCAACTCGGGTCCGATATACAGTATCGCCATGGTCAACTCGGGTCCGATATACAGTATCGCCATCCTCTGCATGAGAACGAAAATTTGGAGTAGCACTTTAACACTAGCCCGACACTGTAGTTACGTCATGGCAGATTATGTTATCGGTGTTACTCTCTACTCGGGCTCCAGTGAAGCGGTCCTCACTTTTGATGGATTTTAGAATACCAATGCCCAAAATATCACATGCTTTGTGCCCTGACCATTGGCTAGTTATAAATAATATATGCAAGATCCTAACTTCAAGCTCACTAATATGACTACATCAGTAAATGTTGAAAAGGATTTGGGAAAAAAATTAAGAAAATTAGTTATTGTTTTTGATCCCATGGTGATAAATTGGAGCACACATCTTCCAACACCGAACTCAAACGGAAAGCAGAAAGAAATAAGAGAATATTTTCTCTATGAAAAGTAAACTTTTATCTCTATTACGTCATCAGAGAGACCCACGTTCTGATTTAGTTGTTTATGTTTGTAGTTTACATTACACGATTCCCTATGTTTCACGTCACTGTGCTTTACTCACACACACACGTCACTGTGCTTTACTCACACACACACGTCACTGTGCTTTACTCACACACACACGTCACTGTGCTGTACTCACGCGTCACTGTGCTGTACTCACACACACGTCACTGTGCTGTACACACACACACGTCACTGTGCTGTACTCACGCGTCACTGTGCTGTACTCACACACACGTCAATGTGCTGTACACACACACACACATCACTGTGCTGTACTCACACACACGTCAATGTGCTGTACACACACACACACGTCACTGTGCTGTACTCACACACACGCCAATATGATCGGAGTTTTTCAAACGTTCTCCCGTCGTCAAATATCTTTTTCTTTTTTTTTTAAATAACGGTAATTTTGAAAGGAATGATAGCATCTCCTGATGGCACGAGTGACGTAATCACCTAGTTTTCAGCCAATGACAGCGCAGCAAATCTTGCTTTGTTGGTTTGTCGTAATTTTTTTAATGGAAGGGAAAGCTAACTGGTATGCTGTGATTTATNTTTTTTTTTTTTATTTTTTTTTTATTTTTTTTTTTTTGTTATTGTGTGAATGTCTTTTAATATGATGGATCATTCTGAGTACCCTTTAAAAACAACAACACCGACACAACATCACAACCGTCTTTAAATTCACAATTAGTATGACATCGTTATTGTTATACTTTCGTTTTAACACCAAATTAATGTCAAAGTAAAGTGGCACATTCAGTGTCTCCAACATTTAAATGCTAGTGCAATGTTCTCGTAGACAATAGACAACAAACAGGACTTGCCCACAATAACCAGTCTTTGAGGAACCCTGTGGTCGTCTCACTAAACGTAACATTGTTGTTTCATCTAGGTCAGTGGTCTCCAAATTATGGCCCGCGGGCCAGATGCGGCCCGCTAGGACATCTCATCCAGACACTGGAGACCTTTTAATCTTTTTTAAAAAAAAAAAAAAAAAAAAAAAAAAAAAACTTATTTTTACCTGTAGTTCACAAAATTGTGTGCAGTCGGCCCCCAAACTGCTGTTTGACAGTTAATGCGGCCCTCCGGAAGAAAGGTTTAGAGACCCCTGAATCTAGGTCCTAGGCTGCTCCAGTGATTATATCTTACTGCAGAGACAGACAACTAATCTTTTAAAGGCCCACCCGCCCCCGTTCTTATAGAGTAAGTGGTCTAAAACAAGCGGGCGCCCGACTGAATTTTGTGGCCCATCGGGAAGCTTACAAAAAAAAATTGTCAAATTTTTATGTTAATTTTAAATACGTTAAATACGTTTTTATTTTTAAAAATCTGATTAAAGCAAGTTAATACAGCTGTTGTTATTTAAATGTTATATAATAAAATTACATAAATAAGTTTGTCAGTAGAAATTAGGGGGTGGGCTGGGATGCGGCCCTTGGCTAATGTATAATGATCAAATAGATACAATATTACTAGACTTCTCAAAAGCATTTGACAAAATTCACCACCTTAGTTTACTATAAAAAAAAATAATAATAAAATAAAATTTTAAAAAACTTAACTACTTTGGAATCTCATAACATTTACATCACTGTTTTCAAGACTTCCTTTATGTTAAGGAGCATATTATAATAATTAATGGATCTAATCTGCACCAATAAAGGTTAACTCAGGAGTTCCACAAGGGTCTGTGCTAGGTCCCTTACTCTTTCTAATTTAAATAAATGATTTTTACAAAAAACATCTCAACAGGAACAAAAATTAGGCTAGTTGCTGATGATTGTATAATCTATCTATATATGTAATACTCCTCATGGTTCAACCATGCCGGACACCAAGCTGTCTAGCCTCACCGACCATTCAGCTGGCAAGAAAAGACAGTGCAGAGTTTGGGGGATCATCGAGACAAACAATGCGTTCAATTGAGGTCAATTACTTTGTTCTTTACGAACAACAAAATAAAATGTATTTCGTAGTGCAGTGGTTATTACATTCGCCTATCACGCGGGATGTCGTAGGTTAAAGCCCCAGATAAAACTTTACGTTTTTAATTTTTTAAAATTTTTGTGTTTGTGCCCGTCCATTTCCCACTTTGTTTTCGAACATGACTTCGCAACATGGCTGTAAGCTTTGTTTCTCGACATTGGCATAATAACTTCATGCTCTCCGTTGTGCTCAGTAGGCCTAACAACGGGTACCCGGGACCCGGGTACCCGTTGACGAGCAATTACCCGGGTAGTAAAATGGTACCCGTGAAAATGGTACTGCAATATCGTAACCACCAGTGTTTAAACTGTGGCTCTTATGTGTTCAAATTTCGGCTCAAGAATAAATTATCAAATTAAAATTTTTCGTTTGAAATAAATACTGTGAAATACGTATTAACATGAAAGTGCTTAAAATGAAATAAGTGTTAAAGGGAAATAAAACACGGTCTCGACAATAAACTACAAAGTATTTTGATATACTTTTTTTTCCAAAGACATGATACAAAAATCATTTAAAACAAAAAGGTTTTTGTTCTTTGAATTGTTCAAGTAAGGAAAATAAAACACAACGCCGATAACTACTATTAACTAGGAAGGGCTCGAAATGACCTTCACATTGGCTTTGAAATACGCCGCACATCGTTGATACCGACAGAGCGAGCCAACCCCCCCCCCTCCCAAACTTTTAAAAAAATGTTTCAATCGTTGAATGATTTTCACTATAATAACGAAAATAAATGGTGGGGGTGGGTCCATCCCTCAGTGTGACACAAAATAGGACACAAGAGCGATAACTAGGAATGGCTAGAAATGACCTTGGCTTTGAAATACGCCGCTCATCTATGTTACCGATTGAGACGCGCCAATTTCTTTTATCTACCCCCCCCCCACACACACACACTAACATGTCTCCAATCCCATCCCCAACATACTTAAAAAGAAATAAACACCTGCTATATTCTGGGAAGGGGGGGGTAATTTTTTTAAATTTTTTGTATTTATAAAATCATATTTCAATCATTTGAACAATCTGTACAGTATTACAAAAATAAATACTGGGGGATGGGTCCACTAAGTAGGGGCAAGTCCTGAAAAGTTTAGTTAATTAAAACAGTTGTCAGCTACAGCAATGAACTAGAAATAACCCGCCATGTCATCATACCATTGGCACACCTCCCCCCCCCCCGCTCAAAAAATCACCTTACCATCCCATCCCTCTGCTCACTGTTTTTACACCACTGTACTACAGTAGTATTTCAATGCCATCATTTTACAATCGTTGACTCATATCAAAATTTGCATTTCCCCAATAAACAAAGCAGTAAAAGGCTAATGGTAGTAATAGCGGGCATTAAAAAAATTACGAAAATTTTGAGGCATTTCGAACGGGTAACCCGGGTACCCGTTCAAATTTTGGACGGGTACCCGGGCAGCATTTTTCAACAATATTGACAGCCCTAGTGCTCAGTGACAGAAAAGTAGTGACAGACTCTCTTCAACAATTACTTTCATAAACTGAATACTTTAGGCGCCCTCCCTCGCTCTCCAGGAGTGCGCAGCTGTGTGTACCCGCAGCAGTGTGTACCTCATCGCTCATGTGTACTCAGTCGCTTTGGTACATCATACAGTCGTCTGAGCCACGTTGCTTTTCCATTGTTCTCTTCGATTCTGGCTGGTTTGGTTTGCTAACAGGGCCAAACGTTCAAAAAGATACGTCTGTATCTTCCAAAACCTGTTTTCGGTCATGGACATTTGTTTGTTGCTCTCTCCAGAGTTCCTTCTTTTCATTCACTCACAGCCGTTTGCCCCCCCCCCCCCCCTTTTTACAACTGTGTTTTTCAGGAAGTCTTCACCCGTCACTAAATCATTAGTGGCGTATGCTACGACGCGGGTCGGCTAGTAGAACAATTAAATCAGAAGAAGTTGGCATTTTTTTTTAAAAAGGACTTGGATGAATTGATAAAATGGGAAACTAACTGGAGTATGTCTTTCCAACCAGAAAAGTGTCAACTGTAATGATTAACAAAGAAAAAGAAACAAATAAATTCAAAATATTTCATTCATGGAAAAGAACTAACCCAAACTAAAGATGCAAAATACTTAGGAGTAATACGAAATGAGAAACTATCATGGAATCCTTATGTCAATAAAGATTATATTTTTAAAAAATTAAAAAGGAATTATTACAGATGTAACAGAGATATAAAACTAAAATGTTATCTCACACTGGTGAGACCTATACTAGAATATGCATCTTCTGTATGGGAACAATCCACCAAAGAAAATATTGATAAACTAGAACAAATTTTAAAAAGAGCTGCCAGATTCATTACTGGAGAATATTCAAAACTGACAAGAGTAACACCACTAGTTTCAATCATTAAGCCTTGAAACACTAGAGGATAGAAGAACCAAGAGTAAAGTAGTGGGTATACATAAAGCGATTAATTCTAAGCTAGAAATACAACACAAAGATAGCTTAATAATACCCATAGATAGACATAGGGATAGAAATACCTTTCATATTCCATATGCAAGAACAAACACGCACATTTTCGTTCTTCGTCCTGAATTAGGGCGTAGAATAGACTCTCCGAAGAAACCATGAAAACCAACAGTTAATCAACATTTAAAACTCTAATAAGAATGCAGGCAGTGGCGTAGCTAGGGGGGGCGGTGGGGGCGGTCCGCCCCGGGCGGCAGTCATCTGAAGGGCGGCATTTGTGGGCATTTGAAAAAATAAAGCCCTTTCGGACAGCCGCAAATTTTCTATTGAAGGGGGAAAACCAAGGTGAAACAAAAATATTCTTAATTTCGAGTGTTAATTAACGGATCTTATCTTATCTTATCTTATATGTTACAGACGCTCCTTCTGTACAGAAGATTATTGCGTCCTACGTATTTCTATGGTTTGTGTTTAGTCCTGTATTCTTACTAGAGTTTTAAAAGATGATAAAGTGGTGGCTTTCCTGGTTTCTTCAGGCAACCCATTCCACGCCCGAATACCGGACGGAAAGAAAGAAAACTTGTATGTGTTTGTTCTTGCATATGGAATAAGAAAGGTGTTTTTGTCTTTATGTCTATTTGAGGGTTGTATTAGGTTATCTTTGTGTTGTATTTCTAAATTAGAATTAATTGCCTTATGTATAATTACTAATTTACTCTTGGTTCTTCTATCCTCTAATGTTTCAAGGTTTAATGATTTAACTAATGGTGTTACTCTTGTCAGTTTTGAGTATTCTCCAGTAATGAATCTGGCAGCTCTTTTTTGGATTTGTTCTAACTTATCAATATTTTCTTTGGTGGATGGGTCCCATACTGAAGATGCATTTTCTAGTATAGGTCTCACCAGGGTGAGATAGCATTTTAGTTTTATATCTTTGTTACATTTGTAAAAGTTTCTTTTTATAAAGCCTAAGGTTTTGTTTGATTTTTTAATAACTTCATTGACATGGGGATTCCAAGATAGTTTCTCATTTATTATGACTCCTAAGTATTTCGCATCTTTAGTTTGGGTTAGTTCTTTTCCATGAATGAAATATTTTGAATTTATTTGTTTCTTTTTCTTTGTTACTCTTAGCAGTTGACATTTTTCTGGGTGGAAGGACATACTCCAGTTAGTTTCCCATTTTATTAATTCATCTAAGTCTTTTTGTAAAATTTTGCTATCTTGTTCTGACTTGATTGTTCTATAGATTATACAATCATCAGCAAATAACCTAACTTTAGTTCCTGTTGAGATATTGTTGGGTAAGTCATTTATATAAATTAAAAATAGTAAGGGACCTAGGACAGTTCCTTGTGGAACTCCTGAGTTAACCTTTATTGGTGTAGATTTAGAACCATTAATTATTACAGTTTGCTCCCTACCCAATAGGAAATCTTGGATCCAGTGATGTAAGGGACCTGAGATTCCAAAGTATTTAAGTTTTTTGAGTAAACTAAGGTGGTGAACTTTGTCGAATGCTTTTGAGAAGTCTAGTAATATTGTATCTATTTGATCATTATTATCTAAGCCTTTTGATAGATCATCTATTAGGCCTATCAATTGTGTTTCACATGATCTGTTCTTTCTAAAGCCATGTTGGTGTGGGCATAGGGCATTATATTTGTCAAGGTGGTTAACTATTCTGCTATATATTATGTGTTCCAGTAATTTACATGTGATACTAGTAAGTGATACAGGTCTGTAATTACCAGGGTCNCCCCAATGTACGTCAAACTTAAGTAAAAAAAATATTTTTTAAATTATCAAAATAATTAAAATTTAGCATAAAACACCGAGACGTCACACATGGCCAGACAGACACCCCCACCCACTTGTCACAAACTGTCACACTTTCTTACACCCCCTCCCCCTCTTGAGCGTGACGTACTTTATGGACTTCCCCTTATGTTCCAATTTAGAACGCTCTTATAGTTATAGATTTATAGGGAGTTGGCGATATCAACTGACGCCGAGTTAGGAGAAAAAGTATGAGTGGAGAAAATTTGGGTGACGGGGCTCTATCTTTATAGCAAGTCGTACAACACGAAATGTTTTTTATCATAAAGATATAATTATAAAAGAAAATAATAGAACCCGCTGATCAGTTGCATATCCTTGCAAGAAAATATTTGTGTATAATAACATGTAACCATCATTGATAAAGAACATTTAAATATTGAACAAAAAGTTTGCAGGTTTTTATGGCTGTACACTGGGCCTGGCTTAGCATTTTCGGGGCCTTCTGCAGCTTATTATGCGAAAAGGAATGCGTTGGGCCCAATTTGGGTAAGGATAAGGTATTAATAAGGATAATAAGTGAAAATTAAGATAGGTGGGCTTATGAAAGCGCGAACTCACTGCGGCATAATAGGTGGCAGTGGCTTAAGACCAGCCCTGGCTTTAACTACACAACTAGAAGAGGCACTATGTTAGAAAAAAATGGGGGTGATGCCCCCTAGATCTATTAAAATATATTCAACAGTACAGATTGGAAAATTCTTCTTTACCTAACATTAAACTTTTGCTAAAAATGTTTTTAAACAATTGCTATAAGTGTATCTAGTTGTGAAAGGATTTTCTCCAAACTGAAGATAATAAAAAAATTATCTTCGCTCTACAATGAGTGATTGAAGACTACATCACTACAAAATCTTGCAGCATTGTCCTTACAACAAGATATTACAATTAATTTAAATTTTGATAACATAACACACGATTTCTCTACTATGAAAGAATGGTTAGTAATTTTAAAATATGTTTACATACTAATGTATACAATTTCTTCGTTTATATATTTTTTAAAAATCTTATATTTATTTTTAAAAAATTTAAAACACGTAAAAAAAATTGTTTAAACTCTAAATCCTTTAAATACGAGACATATCTATGAGAAAGTTCATTACGCAGGGCAAAACAATCTGAAAATACGAAATTCTAGTTTTGTCTCGTACAGCATTTTTAATATGATGCGCACCCATTGTGAAAATATTTTTAAAATTTATTGACAAGGAAAGGTTATTGTACATAATATGCACCATAACACCCTAGTTAAAAAAATTAACATGACATAAAAAGATAAATAAAATAATTTCCAAATCCAATAATTCAATTTCTGCCCATTCGATCGATCTGAAATTTTGATAAATCATTTTTTACCATCGGCATGAGTCTGCCTGCAAAATTTCATCCCCCTAGCTTACGAGAAAGTGGGTTAAAAAACGATTCAAAGTTTTTTCGGCAAGCAAGCACGCACGCTTGGTCGGTCGTACGGGCTCACCCACCACAAGTTATAAATAAGAGCATATTAATTTGTAATTTTATTTTTTTTTTTNNACCCCCTGCTCACAAAATCTTAGACCCCTTCTTCAATGTGAAATTACAAAAGTCCCCCCCCTCCCGCAACCCCCCTTGGCATAAAAGCCGTATTTTCTATTTGGAAATGAGCAGTTTTACACTCAATGATTTTGTCATTTTATTAAATATTTTTTGTGTAAGGCTGCACTCAAGTACCGAAACACCCGTGAAGCCATGTAAAAATTAATTTTTAAAAAGTGTCGGTAATCATATATGGAACTTTTATTTAAAGTTGTGCGTTTTAATGTGACTTCAAATGTGTGACATCTCTCTCTCTCTCCCCTATGTGTGACGTCATTTATGGACGTCCCATAAAAGGGCGGCAAATTGGAGACCGCCCCGGGCGGCAAAAGCTCTAGCTACGCCACTGAATGCAGGACTAGTCACAAACCATAGATAAGCGTAGTAAGCAATAATCTTCTGTATAGAAGGAGCGTCTGTAACAGATAAGATAAGATAAGATATGATAAGATAAGATGGTTTCACTCTTCAATGATAAAAAAGTGCATGCCTTTATCCCAGTTTCAGACCCCCGTTATAGATGAGAGAAATAGTAACCATGGTTTGTCTTTTTGTTTTCTTATTGTAATAATTACAGATGCTCCTTCTATTTAGATGAGTATTGCATCCTACGCGTGTCCATTGGTTATGTCTAGTCTTCCATTCTATTCGAAATTTAAATTTTAAAAGTTGTTCATGGTAAACAACACCCGACTTTTGAGGGTTTATTTTGTTATAGTAATTGGACCTTTTCTCTCTTTGTAGGTACTTGGAGTAATTGGACCTTATCTCTCTTTGTAGGTACTTGGAGTAATTGGACCTTTTCTCTCTTTGTAGGTACTTGGAGTAATTGGACCTTATCTCTCTTTGTAGGTACTTGAGTAATTGGACCTTTTCTCTCTTTGTAGGTACTTGGAGTAATTGGACTTTTTCTCTCTTTGTAGGTACTTGGAGTAATTGGACCTTTTCTCTCTTTGTAGGTACTTGGAGTAATTGGACCTTTTCTCTCTTTGTAGGTACTTGGAGTAATTGGACCTTTTCTCTCTTTGTAGGTACTTGGAGTAATTGGACCTTTTCTCTCTTTGTAGGTACTTGGAGTAATTGGATCTTTTCTCTCTTTGTAGGTACTTGGAGTAATTGGACCTTTTCTCTCTTTGTAGGTACTTGGAGTAATTGGACCTTTTCTCTCTTTGTAGGTACTTGGAGTAATTGGACCTTTTGTCTCTTTGTAGGTAGCCTACTTGACAGCCATTTGTATACCAGTTTGTTTAGTTCGTTATTTGATATATTTGTTGAAGAATACCTGCATGTCTTGGGCTCTCAGGCAGTGGCGTCACTTGGGGGTGCGGTGGGGCGGGCCGCCCCGGGTGACACCATCAGGGGGTTGACACCAGACAGTAAAATTCTATATATACCCGTTATTTGGGACTGGAAAACTCGGAGGAGTTCTATGGGTTAAGTCGTGAGGGGTTGACATCATGAGCTACCGCCCCGGGTGACACCAAGAGCTACCGCCCCGTGTGACACCAACCCTAGTGACGCCTCTGCTCTCAGGTAAGCAAGAAGTTTATTATTATTGTTGTTATAAATTCTGACCACCAATTTTGGCGCTCCAACAAGTCGTTCCATCCCATGACCTGTGACAGCTTCTTATTAAACATAACCTCAAACACGTCTTGTTACGTAGACCAAAGATAACATTAACAAGCGACACACCAACACACAGTATCGGTGTCAGGTACCAACACACTGTGACAAATGTGTTCATAAAACTAAGCTTGTGTCGGTATCATGTAACAGAACACTCAAACAAATGTTGACATAAAACTAAGCAAGAAGTCAGTAGTATGTAACAGCACACTAAAATAAATGTGCAATTAAAACTGAGCCTGTTGCTCGCCCGACTTTTTAAAACTCTGTTTTCCTGCATGTTCTATGTACCGATGGGGGGGGGCGTCTATTTTTACCAGGTGGCGAGACAGAATGCGTTTGTTCCGTTTCTCCCACCATTTATCCACCCACCCCCTTTTCCACCAACCTACACCAGTTGTGGTAAACCGACTGCTTTTCGTTGTCTGCACTTGGCCGGTTTAGATAGGTCGTCTGCTAGTTCATGGACAGGTTACGTGTAGGTCTGCCATCCGGGTGTCCCAACTGAAGTCGGGCAATCCGTGCAATGTAAATTGTCCGGTATTTATTGTAGTTGCCCCAGGTCCGGTTTTGTCTGAGCTTTGGGCGAGTGCTATTCAACCCAATCTCGGGGACTGGGAAATTTTATATTTTTGATTTATAATGGTGATAAAATAAAACAAATGGTGATAATAATATGAGATAAAAGTACACTCATTTGGGCACCGCCTCAAGCTAAGGGCCCGGGGGACCTTCGAATTTTGACCCCCTCCCCTAGCACCGCAACTGGGGATGGGCAATGTGGGTGGGGGTGTTTGGGACAAGTGTGGAGGGGGGTTAAAACGAGCATACTTTTTTCATACGACTCCAAAAAGCACTGAACAGTTAAGTAAGTCATTTGGTCTCTTCTTCATAAATGAAAATTACATGTGACCTCATAAATGTTACAAGTCGTGGGCAGCACTTGAATTTTAAGGGGAAACAAATTTGAAACTGAGTCAAGTAGTTAGCGTCCCTTGCAAATAGCCGCTGAAACGAAGTTAAAAATACATCATAAGAGACACTTGAGGCATGATGTACAACATTAATGTAACAGAGTCCTTTCATTAATCATTGCTTTGTAATCATGGCCTGTAAGTATGGTCTGTAAGCATGGACTGTAATGATGATGTGTAATCTTGGCTTGTTATGATGATGTGTAAAGGTTAATCATGGTCTGCAATCGTTGTGTAATCAAATTATGTAATCATGACTTGAGTCGATAACAATATATAGACTTCCACCCCATCAAGGGTGTAGATAGTTAGTGACACCCAGGGCGAACATACATTTTACTTCCACCCCATCAGGGGTGTAGATAGTTACTGACACCCAGGGCGAACATACATTTTACTTCCACCCCACCAGGGGTGTAGATAGTTACTGACACCCAGGGCGAACATACATCTTACTTTCAACCCCACCAGGGGTGTAGATAGTTACTGACACCCAGGGCAAACATACATCTTTATTTTCTGCCGCAGTCATGGGGGTCCGACTCTCAGATCGCTTCGTACGCCCCTGTTTATAAGATTGTGTGTGGTGTGTGGTGAGTGATAGGGGTGTATAAACTGAAATAGATGGTGTATGTTTGGTGTCAGGGTCAGGGTGTATAGACTGAAATAGATGGTGCATGTTTGGTGTCAGGGTGTATAAACTGAAATAGATGGTGTATGTTTGGTGTCAGGGTGTATATACTGACATGGATGGTGTATGTTTGGTGTCCGGGTGTATAGACTGAAATAGATGGTGTATGTTTGGTGTCAGGGTGTATAGACTGACATGGATGGTGTATGTTTGGTGTAAAGGTGTATAAACTGAAATAGATGGTGTATGCTTGGTGTCAGGGTGTATAGACTGACATGGATGGTGTATGTTTGGTGTAAAGGTGTATAAACTGAAATAGATGGTGTATGTTTGGTGTCAGGGTGTATAGACTGACATGGATAGTGTATGTTTGGTGTAAAGGTGTATAAACTGAAATAGATGGTGTATGTTTGGTGTCAGGGTGTATAGACTGACATGGATGGTGTATGTTTGGTGTAAAGGTGTATAAACTGAAATAGATGGTGTATGTTATATATAATTTATTTCATCTCTAACCGCAAGTAGAGAGAAACCTGTAATTCAGTTAAATTCTAAGGCCAGGAGTTTAAAAATAGATCAACGAACTTCCAACTTTTATTTCGTACAAACTCGATCAACACACTTTTTAAAATGCTTGTATAAGCAAAAAATAACAAAAGTAGTGCACTCACTTACAATTTTGAATGGTGTGGTTACAAAAAGAAAAATTTAGTAATTTAAAACAAACAAAATATATATTTATTATTTATATATATTTTTTAGAATTATGAAAACTAATGACAAACATTAATTTTTGTTTGATTATTGCCCTCACCCCCTAGCCCGTGCAGAAAACAACTTTAACCCATTGGTAAGGTAAGAGAATATCAGTTCATAAACTTCTCAACTTGCAACATTCCTTTGACGTGTCATAATGGAGTCGTCTGGCCCACTTTTCAAACACAA
>MUZC01000296.1:130176-168204 GCA_002072015.1 Radix auricularia | reverse complement strand
TAGTTAAGTCCCCAAAGTATTATTAACCATCTCAATATTAGCAATAGCTATTTCTCAATATATTAACAGTTTCAAATAATGCATGTATATATATATAATATATATATATTTATATATATATTATGTTATTTATTGAATTTGATTTTCATTATATTATTTGAATATATCATATATAAACACTTTTATTGTCTTATATCATCATGTAATTTGAGCTTTAAACTCCTTTCAAGCACACAGAAAATTGTGTTTAAAATTCAAGAAGGAAAAAAAAAATCTTATAAATTCATTTTAAAAATTTGAACTATTTTTAAATTTAACAAGAAAGCTATTAACACTCAACAGTAAAAACATAAACACTGAACAGTTTATTAAACATTTATCAGTAAAACTTTGTTTATTCATTTTGATTAAATGTTATGAGTGTTTAAGTCAACACTTTGTTTACAATCCCATTTTAAATGGAATTTCTTTGAGGCAATTTGAGGCTTGTTGTCATTTGGTTATGTTAAATGATCAATTTGATAAAGAACAATAATATTGATCCATAAATGATTTTAACCTTTTCATTTGTTCTGGTCCATCATATATTATTATTTAAATTGTCATCAAAATCACTGTTAATTACTGTTTTATTTGCCATAACATTTTCTTTTCTCTCTTCTCCTGAATTTATGCCTGCAAATAGTTTATAAACCTTCTGTGTCTTGAAGAGAACACATCCAACCGGAATAGTAGATGGTTATAGAATTTCCATGAAGAGTTTTTTCCATATAATGTAGCTGACTATCTGTAAGAGGTCTTGTTGTTTTTAAAATGCTCTTTACAAAATTTGTCTCCCAAGGTTTGCCATTTTGTTTCTACAACATTGGCTGAAAAGAAGAAAAAGGGTGCTTTTACACACATTGTTAAAAAATATATGTATAAATTAGTCTTGACAATTATTTTTATACTATACATAATAAATTCTAAAAGTTTAAGTTAAACCACAAACTTTTTAAAAATTACGAAATTGATAAATTATTCAACTTCAACAGTCAACAGTTACATGTATGTTATTGTTACAAATAGTACAACATTTCAACTGTATTTTCACGACCTGTACTATTATAAGTATAAGTAATTTAAAAAACATATACTAATACTAATTACTCTATCAACTAATACTAATATTAATATTATATATGATTTCATACTAGAAAAAGGGTATAAGTATAATGTTAATTGGACCTGTATTTCTCTGTAAATTGACTTAAATATTAGTACTTATACTAGTTAGTAACAGTAAGTATTAGAATAGTAAAAATAGTATTATCACTAGTATTAATACTATTACTAATTACTACTATTATGCGTAGTTTTACTGCACTGCAATTGTAGGCCCTACAGTAGGGTGTTGTCACTGTTGTAGTTGTAGATTTAATAAAAAATTTAATCTTGACTTGTTTTCTTTCCAGGAAATTTAAAATGTTATAAAACATTTTAAATATTAATTTTCAAATTAATATTAGGGGATATTTATTTAACGCTACATTTAATATAATATTAAAAATAATTATAACATTAAATATTACTGTACTTGTAAATTACAAGTATAGTAATAGTATAAATAATATATGAATATACAAAATAACTGCATAGCATTAATTGGAATTGGAACAAAAGTTGTTTAAATAGTGAAATAAGTATTTCGCTTCAGTAATTTAGAATATTTGTTATTTGATTCCCTTTTAGTCATTAAATGAATAATTTAAAGTAAAACAATAAGTCTAAAAATACATATAGTTATAAGCTATACTATCTCAACTTAATTTTTAAGTTTTAATAAACATATTTAAAAGTCAATTACCAACTTGAATCGTCGTGACTCGTGACCCAATTAATTTTTAACCACTTGGACTTGATGTAGTCCTAAAATTTAATATTTTTATAATTATTTTTAGACTAAGTTATCTATCATTCTTGATTGAATTAAATAAACAACATCTACAATAATAATTGTAGCTTACTTACTTGTAGAATTAGGTTCGTCTGCAATTTCAAGCCAAAGTTTCCTTCCAAAATTCCTAGTCATATTACTTTTATTACAGACTGTCCTGTGATAACACTTCGTGGGCTCATGAACAGAATTTAATTTTTCAATATCCAAAATCAAAATGATTTTAGTTTAAAATGGAAACCTACTGTTTTATATGTTGAAAATCATGCATGAAATCCAATTCTTATTTATTAAATGATTATTTACACACATAAAATGAGACGAAGTGGCACAAATTTCCGCCATTTTGTTGACTTTTGAAATCCAATTCGCGCGATGCGCTGGAAAAAATCAAATTGTTCGCGCGTATACGCGCGTATACTGGCGTTTTTACGCTGCCAGTGTAACCACGCACTATATGTTATTGCATTTGTTTTTCAAGAGGTTTCAGATGCGCGACTAGATGAGCGAATTCGCGTGCAGTGTAACCACAGCCTAAAAACTTAATGAAGTCAACAGATGATCCATTACATTACCAGGTGCAGTGGCGTCACTAAGGGGCGTGGTGGGGCGGGCCGCCCCGGGTGACACCATTTTAAGGGTGACAGCAAAATGTAAAACTCTGTATGTTCCCGTTATTTGGCACTGGAAAACTCGGAAGAGTTCTATGGGTTAAGTCGTGAGGGGGTGACACTATGAGCTAGCTCCCCAGGTGACACCAACTCTAGTAACGCCTCTGATCAGGTGTTGAGTGAATATAAGGAGCGGTAACCTTGAAATAATATTAAGTGGACATAACTTCATAAACAGTGATTCTTTTTTTTTTTTTTTTAATTCGCCCGGACCGAATATCGGGTTTTCCGGAACTATTCACCTCGAAAATAGTGCCAAAGCAAATAGCCAAATGCAAAATATCTTTTTAAAAAATACCTTTGCAAAATACATTTAAGAATTTGATAAATATCAAGACTAGAGTACTTACAAATTATTAAAAATGTAACAAATGTAACAAATTATTGAAATTAATAATTTGAAGTTTTAAAGATATAAGGTTAATAAGCTATTTTCCTACGACAATTTCGTGTTTACTTCTAGCAATTAGCGCGCCGCCATATTTAAATTATAAACTGTTTAAATATCGAATAAATTAACAACACAAAAAAATAGCGGCAAATAACAGTTACAAAGCAAATAAGTTAGATATTAACAAGAGAAACCGAATTTACAAGTATTTATGTAATGAATTTATGGTTATAAATTTTAATAAATTATTAGTCCCTTCTTCTGGCCATAATTATAATATCATTGCACTTTGCATGAAGAGTGTAGATGGTGGTAAAGTAAACAATAAAAAAAAAAATACAGGCAATGATAATTTAATAAACCAAATTGATTGCCTAAAATTAGATCTGATTTGTAGAAAACGTGAGAGGTAAATAAAAGGCGGTTATGGTTTTGCGAAATAAAGCAACATCAAATCGTTTTCAAAACCGAAATAAATTCAAATTTCCTATTTTCGTTAAACAACCCTACTTCTCGGATTCGTACCCGGATCCGGCAAATTATACATCTTAGTATTCGGATTTGCTACCCGGTAGAGAATGTCTACTCGGTTGGTCCCTACCCTACTAATATCATTAGGGGTTGGTAATACTTGTAATAATAATATTAAAATAGTGCAAAGTGCAACCCAATCTCTGATGGCATATAGGTAACGTTGGGAGAGCTTTGATGTAGCATTAGGGACCATCCACATATTTCGAAGGCACAAACGTTTTATTTTCGTCACCTTCCTCCCTCCCTCCCCCTGTTGCAATCCGTAAATTTTCGGGACAGCCCCAACCCCATTGCATACGTAACAATTGGCCTCCCCCCCGTCCCCGTTTTAATATATATTTACAAGCCAAAGTCAAAAGATATTGGTTGTGCTCCTTGGGTCCGTAAATGACGTCAAGCCCGTAGAGGGGAGGGAAGGTCACGAATTTGTGACGATGTGTGACGACGGTGAGGTGTGTGTTTAAACAAATTTGACTTCACATCGAAATACACAAATTTAAATAAAAGCTCCACTAAAATACATGATTGCTGGAAATTTATTTAATGACGTTTTCAATGGCTTCACGCGTGTTATGATATTAGTATTAGAGTAAAAAAAATAGAGTGCAGCCTTACACTAACTACATACTTAAATTGTAAAAAAAAGTAACTTGCAACATGCTAATTTTCCATTAGAAAATACGACTTTTATGTGTGTGTGTGTGGGGGGGGGGGGGGGGGTCCTAGCTTTGTGACCTCATATTGGAGGGGGTCTACGTTTTTGTGACAACGTGTGACTTGGGGAGGGAGAAGGTGTAAAAATCGGCCAAAATCGCTTGACATTTATGTGTAGTGGTTATCACGCACGCCTGAAACTCGGAAAGTCCTGGGTTCAAGCCCCAGCGGCAGGGGCGTCGCTAGGGGCGTGCAGTGGGGGCGGGCCGCCCCGGGTGACACCATCAGGGGGGGATGACAACAACGTGTAAAATTCTTTATTTTCCCTTTATTTGGCACTGGAAAACTCGGAGGAGTTCTATAGGTTATGTCAGAAGTTATGTCGTTAGGGGTTGACACCATGAGTTACCGCCCCGGCTGACACCAACTCTAGTCACGCCACTGCCCAGCGGGAACATCTTGTTTTAATTTTTTTTTAAAATCCCTTACATTAAATCAACCACCTTGTCTCTCTGTCTGTAGTTGTCGGTCGAGCGGGTGGGGAAATAAAAGTAAAAAAAAAAATTACCCACTTTCCGTGATCCCATCGAGCTGAAATTTTGCATATACACTTGTGTCACCTAACGATGCATTGCATCATTGTACGGTAACTAAATTAATGAATTTTTAGCTTTTCTCTATGTAGCCCGTCTGCTAACGTTTACCTCCACGGGTCACTGGAGTTCACTCCAGCCATCGATAACACTTGTCCTAGTGTTTTACAGCAAGGGGAGTTCAGTCATGTTCAGTCTGTAAATGCTTGTCGCGCCGTGTGTGTCGTATCTAGTAATATATAACACGTGAGACAAGTAAAAAAAATTAAGTTTGCAAATTAAATCAAATTTTTATATCCAGTTCCTATCTAGATCTGCCATATAATAAGTATTTGGCAAATAAAGATAGTGTCGGAAATCCCGATATCCGGCCACCCCGTAGCTTAAATATGTACATGACATAATGATTTGAGATAATTATTGCACATAATTATATTACATAATGATTGGAGGTGAATATAGCACACAGTTATATTACATAATGATTGGAGGTGAATATAGCACACAATTATATTACATAATGATTGGAGGTGAATATAGCACACAGTTATATTACATAATGATTGGAGGTGAATATATCACAAACTTAAAGTACATAATTATTGGAGGTGAATTTAGCACACACTTATAGTACATAATGATTGGAGGTGAATATATGACACAATTATTACACATAATTGTTTTTTAAACTTTGACAGAGGCAACAGTATAGAGTAACTTAACAAGAACCTGTGTTAATGCCTGCCGTCACTTAATAAGCACATATGTTGATGACGTCACTCAATAAGCACACGCATTGATGACGCCACTTAACAAACACAAGTGTTCATGACGTCTGTAGAATGATGACAGCCTGGAACTGTTTGTTGAAATGTCTCATCTATCCGCATCCAGCTATCCGCGGCGTGTTGGGAGGGGGGGAGAATGAAATCGTCTGCTGATAGCTAGAGGTTAGAGTGACGACATTGAAGATTCAATCAAAGTTAACCCATCTCCGCCCTTCGTTGAAAGTCTGAGCTTCGCCCATGGCTGAAATGAGCCGCCGCCTGCTCCGTTGGCGGTCAGACGATGTTGGCGAAGTAAAAGACGAATCCTACGTATGAACTAACAACTTCCGGGTCAGACATGTTGACCCCTGGGATCCTCCTGGTGGCGGCTGTACCGAAAGGGTTGAGGGTGTAGGAGCAGTTTTTGAACCACCATCCCGCCCCGGCCAGGGCGCCGCAGTTCTGAGAGGTGATGTTATCCTGAGGAGAGAGAAACCAAAGAACTCAGATAATAAATACTTAACGGTTCTGACATTCTTTTACACAACACAATTATTTGTTCCAGTTTCGTAATCGAAGTAATGGTGAAACGTGGGGCATGTTTGTATGTGTGCTTGTCTGCATGTTTGTATGTGTGCTTGTCTGCATGTTTGTATGTGTGCTTGTCTGCTTGTTTGTATGTGTGCTTGTCTGCATGTTTGTATGTGTGCTTGTCTGCATGTTTGTATGTGTGCTTGTCTGCATGTTTGTATGTGTGCTTGTCTGCATGTTTGTAAGTGTGCTTGTCTGCATGTTTGTAGTTTTTACTTTTACAAATATTTCCCTTCGGAAAAAATTTTTTTGCGTGAAATTGATTTTGTGAAAATTTGCTCAGACAAATCGAAAGATACATGATTCAGTACTGTACATTACATAGATTAATTGCTACCGTACATTACATATATTATTTGCTACCATACATTACAGAGATTACTTGCTACCAAACATTACAGAGATAATTTCCTAGCGCACATTACAGAGATTTTTGCTACCGTACATTACAGATATTATTTGCTACCATACATTGTCTTTGTCAAAGGTGGAGAATGGAGTTCCGGTACTGAGTGTGATGACGTCAACAAGATCGTAGGTAGTCTTGATGGTGTTCTTGACATAGGTGGTGTAGTAGGTAGAAGCTACGTCCGCTGTGAAAGAGTAACTGTAAGGATGGAGAAAACAGAAGAGTGGTAAAAAAAATAATTGAAACTTAAGGTGCACTGGACATGTGAACATAGTCTCGTTAGGTTTACATGGACTGGATTAAGTTAATATGGACCGGATCAGTAACGTGGACTGGATGTGTGAACATAGTCTCGTTAGGTTTACATGGACTGGATTAAGTTAATATGGACCGGATCAGTAACGTGGACCGGATGTGTCTGCCCCACTACGTTCCTGGTAATGTAAGGCGCCCATTCCCGTGAGGGTATTGAATTTTTTCTTGAAATCCCGATTCACTGATGTGTACTCAGGATTGGAAGGATAGAACGTGTAAACCAGAAATCTTTACTAATGATAACTTAACACAAACAGTTTGCTATGTCTGTCTAAAATAACTCACACATACTATATGGTATGTCTGTCAATAGACAGAAACATATATTATGATAGTGGCCTTCCATAAATGACGTCACGCACCTAGGGGGGGTGAGTCCCCACATATGTGTGATGGGGGGGGGAGTTTAAGAATTGTAACGTTACGTCATAAAAAGCTTCTCTAAGTCAAAGTTCCACGTAAATATTCAATTTATTACTAGTTATTTAATGATATTTTGCATGGTTTCACACGTTTTACGATATTAGAGTGTAGCCTTACACCAAATATATACTAAAATATACAATTACAATAAATGGATTTCAAACATGCTCATTTTCAAATTTAAAAAAAAAACACTTTTAGAGGGGGGTGCGGTCGCAGCTTTGTGATGTCATATTTAAGGTGGTCCAAGTTTTTGTGACGAAGGGAGAGTTGGGGGGGTAAAATTGGCCAAAATCGCGTAACGTCCTTTATGGACGGCCCTTTATGTCTATCAACATATCACAAATACCCGGTAGTGGCATTGCCCATACGGAAGTTGAAGTTCTCCTGGAACATGGTCCAGCTGACGTTCTTGACGGGGTGGAGGAAGTCCACCTGGGCCCGGATGATGGCCAGCCCGAGACGGTTGAGGGTCAAGATATGCTTGAGGCCGACGAAGAAGTCTTTTTTCTCCACGTAGTAGCCATTCTCGTAATCGCTCCATGTCCGGTTGTGTAGCGTGTCGTTGGTCACCCAGCCCAGGCCAGTGAAGATCTCAGTGCTGGACGCCCGTAGGCAGACAGTGGTGCACACTGACCGGGCGTCACCGTAGAGGTCAAGGACACACTTGAGGGACTTGAGGGGGTATTTATAAGTAGCCAGCTCGGAGCAGTTTCTGGGCAACCGTTCACAGTAAAAGCCTGATGGAAATGTTGACACATTGTAAACCTTTTTATGATTTATGTAATAACGTTTGGGTGCGTGGTAAAAAATTAAGTCGATAATGGAAACCGTTTTTTGGAATGGAGAGCCGCCTAAATGACGTCATATGTTGCGGGTGGCAGCGTCAGCTCCTTGAAGGAAGTGGTGAGTAGGGCAGACAGCTACGTGAAGGATGGGGTGAGTAGGGCAGACAGCTACGTGAAGGATGTAGTGAGTAGGGCAGACAGCTACGTGAAGGAAATGTGGTGAGTAGGGCAGACAGCTACGTGAAGGAAGTGGTGAGTAGGGCAGACAGCTACGTGAAGGATGTAGTGAGTAGGGCAGACAGCTACGTGAAGGATGTAGTGAGTAGGACAGACAGCTACGTGAAGGATGTAGTCAGTAGGGCAGACAGCTACGTGAAGGAAGTGGTGAGTAGGGCAGACAGCTACGTGAAGGAAATAGTGAGTATGGCAGACTGCTACGTGAAGGATGTAGTGAGTAGGGCAGACAGCTACGTGAAGGAAGTAGTGAGTAGGGCAGACAGCTACGTGAAGGAAGTGGTGAGTAGGGCAGACAGCTACGTGAAGGATGTAGTGAGTAGAGCAGACTGCTACGTGAAGGAAGTGGTGAGTAGGGCAGACAGCTACGTGAAGGAAGTGGTGAGTAGGGCAGACAGCTACGTGAAGGAAGTAGTGAGTAGGGCAGACTGCTACGTGAAGGATGTAGTGAGTAGGGCAGACAGCTACGTGAAGGATATAGTGACTAGGGCAGACAGCTACGTGAAGGATGTAGTGAGTAGGGCAGACAGCTACGTGAAGGATGTAGTGAGTAGGGCAGACAGCTACGTGTGTAGTGAGTAGGGCAGACAGCTACGTGAAGGATGTAGTGAGTAGGGCAGACAGCTACGTGAAGGAAGTGGTGAGTAGGGCAGACATCTACTTGAAGGATGTAGTGAGTAGGGCAGACAGCTACGTGAAGGATGTAGTGAGTAGGACAGACAGCTACGTGAAGGAAGTAGTGAGTAGGGCAGACAGCTACGTGAAGAAAGTGGTGAGTAGGGCAGACAGCTACGTGAAGTATGTAGTGAGTAGGGCAGACAGCTACGTGAAGGATGTAGTGAGTAGGGCAGACAGCTACGTGAAGGATGTAGTGAGTAGGGCAGACAGCTACGTGAAGGAAGTGGTGAGTAGGGCAGACAGCTACGTGAAGGAAGGGGTGAGTAGGGCAGATCTTTAAATTCATGTAAATTCATGTAAATGTGTTTCAATTGTTTTCCCAGAGACAATGGCCCTACTTAAATAATTTTTAAAAACTTTCTTTGTCGATGCTTTAAAATTTGTAACCTGAAATTAGAAGAAACAAATTTAATTAAGAGAAAAAACGTTATTGCAAGAACAAAGTAAGACGATGAACATAATTGGAAAATGACTTAAAGTCCACTATGCAAATAAAGTATTTTTCAAAAAATAATGTCAAAATGAATTTCAAAATACTAAATGAGAAATCTTCATGTTCATTCAATCATGTCATTATGTTACACTTGAAATCATCGCGATTATTGTCAAATTCGGTTTGCCGAATGCATTTGTAATAAATGATTACTTTTAATTAATTTCTATACTTGATTTCCTTCCTTCCCACCCCTCGTTTTCATATAGCCTTTGTTTTAAACAAAATGTTTACATTTTATTTTAATATCTTTATTGTTTTTATACTTATCTGTTACAGAAGCTCTTTCTATAAAGAAGATTATTACGCCCTATGCTTATCTACACTTTGTGTCTAATTCTAATGCTCTAAAATGGGGACGGATGAGGGTGGGGGTGTGGTCACCGATCGTCTGCTGCGTGAACTCAGCAAACTCGTGGATATCAACAACAACAGACAGGTATTATACATTTATATAGAAGTAAACTAAAAGTGCATTAACTTTATTACGGTACATTCATTCGATCTGAAATTTTGATACGATGCATTGTTAGGTGACACGAGTCTATGTGCAAAATTTCAGCTCGATAGCATGACGGAAAATTGGTCATTTTTTACTTTTGTTTTTCCGCCGTACGGTACGTACGGCCCGACGAGGTGACGACGTTGAAGTTAATATAAAGGATTTTCAAATGTAAACATTTTGTCTAGGACCGTTTTGAGCCGCGGCCGTTTTGACGGGTCACGGTAATAAGATATTCTTTACGATATGAGGCTTACACTTCACCTCTCCAAACCTCGTGTACTGAGCCACATCTGAGCCAATGGACCGCCTCTGGGCTGCGATATCCTTCCAAATGCCTACTTTAAAAGCAGCATAAAAGTAGTCACTGAGCCAGCTAACAAGTATAACAATACTACAAACACGTATACCTGGGCCAGCTAACAACAAGTATAAAAATGCTACAAACAAGTAACTCACCCACCCAGCAATCAACACACTGGCAACCCAGGGTCGAGCTGACCCACGTGCCGTTATTCTGACACAAGGTGAAGGTCGTCTTGTACAGTGTGACTGGCCAGACAAAACAGGCTGCTGTGCTGCTGTTGACAAAACAGTTGAGGTAAAGCTCTGAGCACTGCTGCTGGCTCGCGTTCCATCGGATGCCGTAGCAGGTGGCCGACTGACCACATCGGGTCAGACAAGACATGCGATTCTGTGCGGTGTACGTGCGAATGGTCGTACAGGTCGACGTCACGCACTGGACCTTCTTGAACAAACCGACGCGGGGCTGCTCGGACACGGTATCAATCGTCGCCATGGTGACAAATACAAGAAATATAATTGTGATTAAATAACTGTGACGGTCATCCATGATGGTGATCCATACGTATCAACCAAACGTCCTATGATTTAAACATCGTCTTAAAATACACAAGTCATGAATATATTCTCTTTATCTCTCTCTATATATATATTTATACAACTGTATATAATATATATAGGAACTTAAAAATGTTTCTTACATGTCGTGACAATTTTGTAACAAAATGATATCTATGTTTGTAACCGTGTCTTCACGCTACAGCGAGATTTGAAGATGAGCGAAACAATTACATAAATCAAGACGTTAGTATAACGAGCCTCGCAGCATTGGACAATTCTTTCAAATGATGCTGCGTGACGGGGGGACCCCACTTCTTGTAGTGCACATCAGCGGTTCCCAAACTAAAATACCGTCGATTTACAAACACAAAAATCCATTGATGCCAGTTGTCACTGTTGATATTTTCTGTCTTGAAACTGCGAGATGTCCACGAAATGACGCCATAGAGGTTGTGGTAGATACAAGTTCAAAATATAACATGGTATCGGTTTTGTTTTAAAAATAATTAAATTAACTGTATCCCTGGGGTCACGTGGGGATTGAACGGACCAATCACTGGGCTGAGTTTGATCTTGTTGTATAAATATTGACAGTGTCCTCAATAATCTTTCTGCGTCAATAACAACTGTCAATAAATGAAGTAGGACCGGTAACACACAAAAAGTAGTATGAAGGAATTTCTTTGACGATTGTGTCAGGGGCGTATGTGACGGTGGGATCAAGTAACTCACGGGAAGCGAGCCCAGAAGAAATATAGATTCTAAACGAAATATTCACAATATATATATACATATCTATCTATCTATCTATCTATCTATCTATCTCTCTCTCTCTCTCTCTCTCTCTATANNATATATATATATATATATATATAATATGGCTGTTATCGATTAATTTTTTATTTAATCGTTAACTTTTGAAAATTTACCGAATAATTAATTGATAATTTTGATTAAGGCTGAAAATAAGATGCACGACGAAATGAAACTGAAAATTTGATAAAATGCCCATAACTTAAGAATTTAATTTTTTTAAATTACTATTTTTAGGCGATATATTTAAGTACGAGCAAAACACCCGTGCTATGCTACGGGGTAGGCACAATAAGAGTAACTTTATTTAGTTTTGGGTCTCAAATTCTCCTTAAAAATTAATATAAACAGATCTGGAAATTAGGGTTGTGATAAATCAAACCCTTCTTAATAAAAACAAAGATAAGTGTGTCGAGAAAACTAAACATATTATTAGTTTAAATATTACCTATCAAGTTTGGTATTTCTGCTTTAATATAGCAACATCATTATCATCCGTGGCTCTACAGCCCATGTAGGGCCCTGGCTTGCTCAACCACATCCTTCCATTCAGATCGATTGATGGCTTTCTTTCACCATGCTCGAAGCCCTTTAATAACGCATGGTATATTCTCTACCAGAATAACAGATGTCGTTAACAGTTACAAAAAGATAACAGGCAAAGTTCACTTTCTTTTCGCGTGAATCAAAACATGAAAACAATATCTTTCCACAGGATTTCTTTGGTTCTTAGAAATAGCTCGCTAAACACCCATTTCATTTATAGTCTAAGCATGAAATTAGTTCAAGACGAATAGGATATTTTTAGCCAGATAATATTTGTGAATATTGTAGCTTGGGGAGAGTAGAAAATATGGTTTACTTGTTTTGAAGGCACATGTTCCTTTAACGTGATAAAAACATAAGAACAATGCTGCTTTTTAAGAAAATGGTGAGAAATTGATCTTCTTATAAATTTTATGTCAATCATTATATATTCCCGCACATTTTTTCTAATCGTAACAATTCACTTTATATCAATCTTTTTTCCCGTTGTAAACTATTCATCTAATAAACTCAAAACAGCTTGGCACAAAATGAATTGTTGTCAGTGTGTTTTTCGACATAACACGCACTTCCTTATGCTAGATCCTATGTATAAGTCGTAATACCCGTGATATTTCTTTACACTTGATATATTTACACCTTAAAGAACAGTTTTTACCCGAAGCGTATGTCATGCAACCGCATTGTTCGAGAAATGTACCCAATTTTTTAAATGGATTTTTCATCATTCGTTAGGTCTTAGAGTAAAATACATGTGTTAAGATTACTTTTTTCATTGGAAAAGCTCTCCAAAACATTATTTCTATTTCTAGGCTAAGCATGCCCTTAGTCAAATGAATAGGATTTTTTTTTNTTTTTTTTTGCGCCAGATACTTTACTTTAGTTATGCAAATAGTATTTTCTATTTGGTGGTTGGACACTTCGACCCCGGACGATTCGACCCCGGACGGTTCGACCCTGGCAGTTTGACCACAGGACGTTTTGTCCCCGGTCGTTTCGACTCCGGTCGGTTCGACCACGGAAGGTTCGACCCCGGGGTGATTCGATCCCGGACAATTCCGCCAAGGGACGTTTCGACCCCGAACGTTTCAACCCCTTTCTATCTACACCGTAGAAAATTATTATTATTTTTGTTTGTATATATAATTTTAAAAATACTGGTTGTCATGTTAGAGGCGCAACATTAGCAGACATAGAAATAACCAAATCACACACACATACGCACATAGCCCCTTCCCCCTCACACACACAAACTTGCACCAATAGAAAACTCTACAGTTTTAACCATAACACGTACCATAATATTGCATTATTCTAGCAATAAGTCTTTTTTATGTAAGCTTTTTCATTCATCTACCAATTAATCCACAACATCCATTCCTTTACAGTTTATGCATGACCTTTATTTAGGACAAATTAGATTTATTTTTATTGAGCTGTTTAATACTTATGTGATTGGGATGCGTAGGGTTGGGGAGATTTTTTAATATTGTCTATTTGTTTAAAAAAACACGTTGAATCGCAAGGTTTGGGTTTAAAATTTTACACTGCTAATTTTCTTAATCTTTGCAAAAAGGACATTATCAGTGGCTAAGAAATAGTGTCACTCAGGGCTCGGAAATATTATAAACTCATGACCCAAGAAATGAAAAGCACCCTTCAAATAGCTCACAAAGTTGACCTCTTTATAAAAATTACATTTCCGCTATTTAACCCCACTCTTACAACAGTGTATTAACGCTTATACACGTACCATTTTATTATTTAAAATCCCTGAGCGTTTACTTTCAATATGAATTTCCTTAATGTCAGTTTATAATGAAATCGATCCAAAACACTTACTTGTATTAAGTAAACACCTAAGAGAAATACATCTTTCTCCTAACAAATATTTGAATTTGTTTTTATGATAAATCACTTGATAAATGCTTGAAAAGCGGTTCCGTGTTCAGTTTTCTATTAAGAAATTTCATTTTCTGTAATTTTGACTTGTTATAAGCCCGTATAAAATTTGCCTCCATCCGATAATATACGTAGATAAATAAAAGCTTATATTAAAATGTAAAATTGATATTTCGTCTGCAATTAAATAATTTCTTCACATTTATTTCTATAGTTATTTAATAAAAACTAAGAGAAATTAGTTCGACCCATCTTCGTGTGATTTTATTATTGTAAAATACAATTTAAAATTTTAGAAAGTTTCCATTTTCTTTAAAAATAAATATGCGCCAATTAGCCTCAATCTTACCTAATTACATGTTATAACTATAAATAATGCAATTTCAAAAGCGACTATAAGTTCTTTTCACAGTTTTTTTCCATTGTGGCAATTCATGCGACAAATCATCCAACTAATGCGCAAGGGCTCATTTCTTCTAAAATCAAACATAAAGTAAAACCATCTCTGAAAAAATCATTGGAGATTGATCTTCTCATTAACAGTTTTTTTAAGTCACATTCAATGACTTCCCGTTATCTTTTATTCAAGCACCCATGCAGATCGCACCGGCAGAAACTTGTATTCATAAAATTAACGGAATTTTTCATAATCCAGTGCATAATTTTACATATACATAAACCATTACCTGGTAAACGTCTTTTCAATATTTAATTTCACTTTTAGCAATCTATGAAATAAATCGGTATTTCACAACTAATACAAACACACAGTCACACGCACACACAGACGCACATACACATAAACACACTCGCACACATGCTTATTCACACACTCGGATTATAATCAAGATAAAAAGTAACATCAAATAAATTAATATAATAAAAGCTTCATGACGCCACTTAATTTTTTTTTACGGTGCGCAAAACCACACCCCCTGTTAATCTCAAACCCAAAATCATTATGATTTTACGTCTATATTTTCAATTTTAAAAAAAGTTAGCAAGAGTTGCGTGGTATAGGGGCTTCACACACACTGACGGACGTAAATGCGCCTGTGAATATTGATACTAAATTAAGGTATGTATGAGTTAATTTGTTTTAAAGAAACACCTTAAATCGCAAGGTTTGAGCTGAAAATGTACACTGCTGGTTTACTTTAGTTGTGCAAAAGTATTTTCTATTTGGTGGTTACAAATGACTATTTCAAACTGAATTTAATTTTTAATGCATAATAATATTATGCTGAATTATTTTTATACCAAAAACTAAATTTTATAAAGTATATATACAAAAACTGATAATAAATTTCTACGGTGTAGATAGATAGGGGTCGAAACGTCCGGGGGTCGAGACACCCTCGGGTCGAAACGTCCTGTGGTCGAACTGTCCGGGGTCGAATCGCCCGGGGTCGAACAATCCGTAGTCGAACTGACCGATGTCAAAACCTCCTCGAGTCGAAACGTCCTGGGGTCGAAACGTCCTGGGTACGAAACGTCCTGTGGTCGAACTGGCAGGGTCGAACCGTCCGGAGTCGAAATGTCCGTAATTCTTATATAATAGTGCCACTCAGGGCTCGGCAATATTATCAACTCATGACCCAAGAAATAAAAAGCACCCTTCAAATTGTTCACAGAGTTGCCCCTCTTTATAAAAATTACAATTCCGCTATTTAACCCCACTCTTACAACAGTGTATGCATGGTTATACACGTACTATTTTATTATTTAAAATCCCTGAGCGTTTACTTTCAATACGAATTTCCTTAATGTCAGTTTATATTGGAAATCGGTCCTAAACACTTACTTGTATTAAGTAAGCACCTAAGAGAAATACATCTTCCTCCTAACAAATATTTGCAATCGTTTTTATGCTAAATCACTTGATAAAAACTTCAAAAGTGGTTCCGTGTTATGTTTTGTATTAAGTAATTTCATTTTCTGTAATTTTGACTTATTATAAGCCCGTATAAAATTTGCCTCCATCCGATTATATACATAGATGTATAAAAGCTTATATTAAAATGTAAAATCGATATTTCGTCTGCAATTAAATAATTTCTTCACATTTATTTCTATAGTTATTTAACAGTGACTAAGAGAAATTAGTTCGACCCATCTTCATGAGATTTTATTATTGTAAAATACAATTTTAAATTTTAGAAAGGTTCCATTTTCTTTAAAAATAAATATTCGCCAATTAGCCTCAATCTTACCCAATTACATATAATAACTATAAAAATGCAATTTCAATAGCGATTATACGTTCTTTTCACTGTTTATTTTCCATTGTGACAAATCATGGATTAATCGTCCAACTAATGCTCAAGGGCTCATTTCTTCTAAAATGAAACATAAAGTAAAACCATCTCTGAAAAAATTATTGGAGATTGATCTTCTCATTAACAGTTTTTTTTTAAAGTCACATTCAATGACTTCTCGTTATATTTTATTCAAGCACCAAGGAAGAACGAATCGGCAGAAACTTTTGTTCATAAAATTAACGGAATTTTTCATAATCCAGTGCATAATTTTAACTATACATAAACCATTAACTCGTAACGTCTTTTCACTTTTAGCAATCTATGAAATAAATCGTTATTTCACAACTAATACAAACACACAGTTATACGCACACACATACGCACATACACACATACACATAAACACACTCGCACACATGCATATTCATACACTCGGATTATAATCAAGATAAAAAGTAACATCAAATAAATTAATATAATAAAAGCTTCATGACGCCACCTAATTGTTTTTTTTACGGCGCGCAAAACCACACCCTCTGTTAATCTCAAACCCAAAATCATTATGATTTTACGTCTTTATTTTCAATTTTAAAAAAGTTAGCAAGAGCTGCGTGGTATAGGGGCTTCACACACTGACGGACGGAAATGCGCCTTAGCGCACTATATAATAGATAACTAGTTCAATTTAATGTTAAAGAATTTAAATTTTGTTATTTTAAATTAAGTAACAACAAGGTTGTTTTTTTTAAATATCATTTTCCTTATAAAAACTGTTTATTTTAAATTGTACACTTTAAAAATCTTTTTTTTTTAAATTGGAGAAGTTTGTACGTAAAAGAAAAAAAACTATTATTAATTATTAATAATTAATTATTTATTAATAAATAAAAAAATGTTGAAAATATTTTCTTCGCTATTTTATCGATTAAAATAATTTTAATCGATCAAAATTTTTCCTGATAAATCGAGAAATTAATAGTTTATTTCCGCAGCCCTTGTATATATATATATGTATAACGACATAAAAGTGTCTTAGGATCAATTTAAAAATGGCAAACACACGAGAAAACTATCAGTTCCTACGAGTGAAATCATTGCTGTATAACACCCGTGTTTAGCGACTAGAACCTGGCACTGGAACAAAACTACAAAATTTCACCTTCCATCCATTTTACCTGGAACATTAACCAGGTAATGTGTTATTGCTCGTGATGGCTGATGTCAATGGGCGCCAGACGATAGGGAGCGCCAGACAATAAAGGGCGTCAGACTATAAGGGGGCAGACAATAGGGGCGCCAGACTATAGTGGGCACCGAACGGTCTATTGTTTTTAAATTTAAATGATAATATTAAGAATTTTAGGACCTAATGGTTCCGTGACAATGAATGTTGTCTCTAGAACAGCAGTCGGCAACTTTTTGAGACGAAAGAGCCAAAAAGTTATCAATCACAAAATTTCTCAGTTTTTAAAGAGCCACTAACATGAGTTTGGAATATAGAATGATATAATTATTAATATTTACGATGGGAATCGGAGAGCCGTATCTTGACATCGGAAAAGTCGCATGCGGCTCGCGAGCCGCAGGTTGTCAACCCCTGCTCTAAGAGGTGCGAAACACTCTCCCCCTTACCAGTGTGCGCTCCTCCTCCCACTTCTACTTTAACCCCCATCCACCCACCCTCTCACGCACAAAAAAAAATTAAAAATTTCAAGATCCGCTGAATCTTAACTTTGACCCAGTAAATAAAAAATCAAAATCCAGTCCCAGACTCTCTGATCCATTGTCAGACATGAAAGAAACAATATTTGTTTTATCTCGATCTTCAACATAAAAAGCAACAATATTTTTAGGATCATTTTTTAAAAAAGTGAGTTTATATCGAATATCGGGTAATGTTGCACAATAAAGCTTCCCAATAATGAGAGTACAGAAATGAGAAAGTTTTTGGGTTTTTTAAACGGATCGTTGACGAATCATTGGAAAAGTTTCAACCTACTGAACCGACGTGACGTAAATCCTGGGTACTTGAGACAATAGACCGGGCCGAATCGCTGGAGCTTCTAGTGGCCCCTATTGTGCAGCGACATTTGTGTGTGCGGGAGGGGGATGAGTGTCGAGAAGAAAGAGGGGCGTATGGAACGTGGGGTATGTGGGGCTAGGGAATGAGGGCGTGGGGTATGTGGGGCTAGGGAATGAGGGCGTGGGGAATGTGGGGCAAGGGAGTGAGGGATGTGAGGTGTGGGCGTGGAGAATTAGGAACCAGGGAATGAGGGTGTTGGGAATTTGGGGCAAGGAATGGGGGCGTGGCGATTTTAGAGTCATGGAATAAGGATTGTGGCGAATGTGTGGTGTGGGGAATTGGGGCCATTAAATGAGAGGCGCGGGAAATGTGGGGCCAGGGAATGAGGGGCTAGGAAATGTGGGGCGTGGGGATGAGGGGCGCGAGGAATGGGGTGCTTGAGGTATGTTAGGTGTGGGGTGTGGGACATTAGGAGCCATTGAAAAAGAGGTGTTGGGAATTTGGGGCCAAGTAATGGGGGAAAGGGGAATCTGGAGCCAGGGAATAAGGCTTGTGAGGAATGTGGGACCAGGGAATGAGGGGCGTGGGGAATGTGAGGTGTGGGACGTGGGGAATGTTAGGTGTGGGGCGTGAGAAATTATGGGCAAGGGAATGAGAGGCGTGGGGAATGTTACGTGTGGGACGTGGGGAATTTGATGCCGGGGAATGTGGGGTGTGAGGAATTGGGGCCAGGGAATGAGGATGTGTAGGGAATGTGAGGTGAGGGGCGTGGGGAATGTTAGGTGTGGGGTGTGAGAAATTACGGGCAAGGGAATGAGAGGCGTGGGGAATGTTACGTGTGGGACGTGGGGAATTTGATGCCGGGGAATGCGGGGTGTGGGGAATGTTAGGTGTGGGGCGTGCGGAATTTAGAGCCAGGGGATGAGGAGCAGGGGTAATTAATTTTGTGGTGGGGGGAATAACTGATATTCAAAACGAGGACCTTTAGCAGACGTGAATGGGTCAATACAATACCTGGCGATATGAGCCCAGGAAGACCCATAATATCAATCAGGTTGATAAAATTGGTGTTACCGGACCTTGCAATTTTTATAATACCACTATAGAGATTCGGGGTTGTATAATGTTGTGGTAACACATTGAAGGAAAGTCACTCTGGTTTGGAGAAAGTAATTCTGTTTCCGGATAGTTCCAGGAAGTAGTCAAAGACTTAAAAACATAAATTTTAATTACCAGGAGAAAAAGGCTTTGGGTGCGATTACAAAAATAACAACAACGCGCCATCACTTTACATTGAGCGGCGCATCGATACTCTGCTATTCGATTGAAATGTGTCGATACTTTCCCCGAATATTTATTCGGCAAATTAGTGTGTGTGTGTGTGTGTTAAGAAAAAAACTTGAGAGGGTAGGATATGATGCAAACTCTCAAACGTCTATATGTCATCAAACATTGCCATTGCCAGGCCGTTTATCGGATGCAATCATAGCATTCTTTTAATTCTTATCTGGGATCGTGGTAAGAAAACGGATGCGCTACGTCAGATGAAAGAGTTTAGGGTTTAGAGAGTAAAGCGGCCAAGCTTGATGAGGTCATTCGCAGTCACAACAATATCAGGACTCGGCTTTTGTTCTGGTTATAACACGTGGTGATTGTCTGTGAAACCAATCACGTGATGTCGATTGGTTTGATTCGGCGGTTCTCAATAATTACCCATAATCGGAGACTACGTGTGGAGTGTTGTTTTTTTTTTAATGTAGAATAACAGTTTTGGTGTCTGGTCCTGTAACTTTCGCCAGACTATAAGGATATAAATGATTGAGTTCCCTTTTGGTGAGACTATAACAGTGTTTCTCAAACTTTTTGGGTACGGCACACTAAAAATATTGGAGAATTTTCGCGGCCGACAAAAATAATTTTAACTTATTTTATAAAAAGTTCAACTTTTTTTTTTTGTTTACATATCAATGTGATGTATATTACTGTGATATATCAGGGCAATGGGCGTGCCTACTTAAGGGAACACATCATAATTCCATTGGGGATCCAAAATTGACAAGCACACGTGCAACTCATCAACTGTTAGGAGTCCCTTTCGTTTATTGGACTTGATTTCAGTTAATGCCGAAAAAACGAATTTACGAAGCAAGAAGATGAAAATGGCAACAGAGTTTTAACTGCTTTCAGTCTGACTAAATGATAGACTATCATGATTGCAAGCCAGAATTCTTCTAAAGTCATGTTGGTGAACGTTGTTTGATAGATTTTATTAAGTCGTAATTCGATCATCCTCTTCGGTCGTCAAACTGACTTCCTCGCTGACTGCAAACGGATTGATCACCCAAGCATTATAACTTCAGAGCTCAGTACCCAAGCAATTTTAAATATTTTTTTAACTAAATCTCGCGACACACCTGGAAATCTCTCACGACACACTAAAGTGTCGCTTTATTTTAAAATTTCATTATAACTTCAGAGCTCAGTACCCAAGCAATTTTAAATATTTTGTTTTTACTAAACCTCGCGACACACCTGGAAATCTCTCACGACACACTAAATGGTCGCGACACACTAATTAAGAAATACTGGACTTTACATATATAACCGAATCATTTCAATTTTGGTGAGATTATAAGGATATAAAAGAATCAGTTCCATTTTGGTGAGACGGAGGCTATAAACGGATCCAGTCCGTGTTGTTGAGACCACAAACGCCTTTTAGAACATTTCAATATGAACTTGAACTATAGCCACCTACACGCCCCCATCAACAAGTCAGAACCAATGATGCATCCATCGTTCATGCGGTAGTGGCATGCTTATATGGTTGCCTCCAACAGCTACGGGGCATACTCTCAAACAATTCAACCTCTCCCTCCCGCAACCACCAATATATATATATATATATATATATTAGGGCTGCGGAAATTATCGATTAATTTCTCGATTAATCGGTAAAAATATTTATCGATTAAAATTATTTTAATCGATAAAATAGTGATAAAACATTTTAAATTTTTTTTTAAAAAATTATATTTATTAATAAATACTTAATAATAGTGTTGTTGTTTTTTTAGCGCATTTTCGAGAAGTCGAATGCGCTATTGCACCCGTTTTGTCCGTCCGTCCGTCNTTTTTGTATGTCCTGACCTGCCATTTGTGCATCAACACTCAGTTACTCGATCCGTTAAAAAAACCCGTTAAAACTACCAAAAAATATTTCGAATCGAGAGGTAACACTAGCGCAGGGAACGGCCGCCATTGCCGGAAGTCGAAAGCGTGCAAAAGAATTAGTTTTTTTTTTAGTTGACGTCATTAGAATATGTGTAAAAGTTTAGAGAGTTTTACGTCATCATTTGTGGTGACTTGTAGTTAGATTAAAGAGAAAATAAAAAATTTTAAAATGTAAAGAAATGACTTTTAAATTAAAGAAATGTCAGGTATATTCATTACACAAGAAAATTCATAAAAATATGTCTAAAATCTAAACACAATTACTAATAACTACATAATGCTGATATCTAACATAAGTACTGATACATAATACGAAAATGCGCTAACACGTCCTGAATTCCAATAGGGACCAGGCTTAACATGATTTTTTTTACGTACAAACTACTCCCTTTACAAAATAGACTCTGGAAGTGTAAACTTTAAAATAACCTGTTTTATACGGACAATTATATTAAAAAAAACATTTTTTAAAAATTAATTAACAATAACAAAATTTAAATTCATTGACATTATTTTGAACTGCTTGTATTTAAATATACCTGCTAAAAATATTATATTTTTAAAACAAATTACATTAAATACTTAAGTTATGGGCATTTTTAAAAATGTCTTAAGAGGACACAAAACGTGAAGGAAAACAGCATAACGGAAAAAGTGTTATGAGGTCTTAGGAAAAAAATCATAACTTTTGAACCACTTGGGATAAAAGATTATTTTTATATTTTTGTTAATCATCAAACAATTTCTATACAGCTGTATTACTTTTATATCTTAAAAATTAATTTGAATTTTTCATCTTAGTGCCTAAACTTTAATGCGTTATTTAATCTAATAATAATAATAACCCCTTTTCAGTCCATGACGGACTCTAGGGCAAGTGAAGTAGCGTTCACAAGTTATTAAGCCACCACTAACGAGCAGGGGATTGTGTGGCTAGCACAATGCCCCGTGGACCTTGCCAGTAACGTGGTTTGAACTCGTGACTAGAGTTCTTCCCACCGTTCAGCAGTCTAAAGCGCTACTACTTAGACCACCGCGGCTAACTAAGTTTTAAAAATAACTCAATTTTTAAAAATTCAATTGCCTGTTTTTATTACTTACCTTGAAATTTTCAGTTTAATGACGTCATAATCTTTAGTTTTAACTTTAACAAAATTATCGATTAATTAATCGGTAATTTTTCAAAAGTTAACGATTAAATTTAATTTAATCGATAACAGCCCTAATATATATTTATATATCGCTCAATCACTCGATGGATTGCATGGCTAAGGGTCCTTATCATCGGACCGTAATCAGACGTGTTAACCAGGCATTGGGTTTGTAAAATGATGGTAATTTATAAATAAACCTATAAACCAGTCTTATAACTATAAGTAAGGTAAATAAATCTAAAGCCAAACTGACCCGACTTCTATGATATATATACTTTAATAAAGCGTCTTCTAGTAATTTTAATATTATCCTTAAAAAAAATAAGAATGGAGGTCGTTGAGATCAAGATCCTTGCTAAATGCCCCAGCAACCAAACCACACAATAAGACACACACACACACACACATTAGCACAGACATCCCCGCAAACATCTTTGGTGTGCGTGTTGTTTGCTTCTTGACTCTGGGCGCTAGTTACAAGTGCAGTGACTTCACAAGATCTTGAGAGAGATGGGGCGGACGTGCAGGGGTTAGAAAAATAACTACATATCTAAGGACTGCAGCCTGTAACAAGTGTTAGGACCTCACGATTGTTGGTATTTAGAATATCTCATGACTATAGTCCAAATGTTTATAGTATCTCACGACTATAGTCCAAATGTTTAGAATATTTCAAGTCTATTGTCCAAATGTTTAGAATATTTCATGTCTATTGTCCAATTTTTTAGAATATTTCATGTCTATTGTCCAAATGTTTAGAATATTTCATGTCTATTGTCCAATTTTTTAGAATATTTCATGTCTATTGTCCAAATGCTTAGAATGACTCATGTCTATTGTCCAAATGTCTAGAACAACCCATGTCTATTGTCCAAATGTCTAGAACAACCCATGTCTATTGTCCAAATGTCTAGAACAACTCATGTCTATTGTCCAAATGTCTAGAACAACTCATGTCTATTGTCCAAATGTCTAGAACAACCCATGTCTATTGTCCAAATGTCTAGAACAACCCATGTCTATTGTCGAAATGTCTAGAACAACTCATGTCTATTGTCGAAATGTCTAGAACAACTCATGTCTATTGTCCTAATGTCTAGAACAACTCATGTCTATTGTCCTAATGTCTAGAACAACTCATGTCTATTGTCCAAATGTCTAGAATAACTCATGTCTATTGTCCTAGTGTCTAGAAAAACTCATGTCTATTGTCCAAATGTCTAGAATAACTCGCATGTCTATTGTCCTAATGTCTAGAATAACTCATGTCTACTGTCCAAATGTCTAGAATAACTCATGTTTATTGTCCAAATGTCTAGAATAACTCATGTCTATTGTCCTAATGTCTAGAACAACTCATGTCTATTGTCCTAGTGTCTAGAAAAACTCATGTTTATTGTCCAAATGTCTAGAATAACTCGCATGTCTATTGTCCTAATGTCTAGAATAACTCATGTCTACTGTCCAAATGTCTAGAATAACTCATGTTTATTGTCCAAATGTCTAGAATAACTCATGTCTATTGTCCAAATGTCTAGAATAACTCATGTCTATTGTCTTAATGTCTAGAATAATTCATGTCTATTATCCAAATGTCTAGAATAACTCATGTCTATTGTCCAAATGTCTAGAATAATTCATGTCTATTGTCCTAATGTCCAGAATACTTCATGTTTATTTATAAAGGCTCATGAAGTCAAAATCATGAATGTATTCTCGTCTGGTTATTGCGGTAAATTCCAAACGAGATATTTGTGAACTGTTGAAGAATAGTACATAATAGTACATGTAATTCTATTTGACTTTCAATAAATTTTTTTAACGAATTGGTTCTTTTTCTGTCATCAATGTTCTATGATCATCTTTTTGTCATAAGTGTTCTATTTCTATCTTCAGCTATTTGTCATCAGCTTTCTGTCATACGTTTTCTGTAATCACTTTTCTGTATCAGTTTTCTGTAATCACTTTTCTGTAATCAGTTTTCTGTAATCTATTTTTGTCACTGCTTTTCTGTCATCGGCTTCTGTCATAAGTTACCTGAAGAAGGATGGTCTGCTGTTGACTAAATATTAAAATCAAACGCACAAATACACACACATGCACAGACATGGAGATAATGAGAGATAGGCAACGACAGACTTACAAACACGGACACACACTCAGACACACACACACATTGTCCTCAATGGCTTGACCTGAAACATATCTGATCCAATCTTCAATCAGTCACTTAACCGAACTATCAACAGATGTAATGAGAGTTGATTTTTGCTGTGACAGCTGTTATGTTCTGATTTTATCAGTGACAGGTTTCATCAAGCACATGACACTACACACCATGCTCCCAACACATCATGACACTACACACCATGCTCCCAACACATCATGACACTACACACCATGCTCCCAACACATCATGACACTGCACACCATGCTCCCAACACATCATGACCCTAACACACCATGCTCCCAACACATCATGACCCTAACACACCAAGATGCCACAAACACATCGATGTTTGCTATGCACGAGGATACGAGCCCATATGTTGTGAATTATTATAGGGCACCACATTACTGTCAGTTGTGACAGTCTTACTTGCCACAGTCTCCACATTCCTGTCAGTTGTGACAGTCTTACTTCTCACAGTCTCCACATTCCTGTCAGTTGTGACAGTCTTACTTCTCACAATATCTACATTCCTGTCAGTTGTGACAGTCTTACTTCTCACAATCTCCACATTCCTGTCAGTTGTGACAGTCTTACTTCTCACAGTCTCCACATTCCTGTCCAGTTGTGGCAGTCTTACTTCTCACCGTCTCCACATTCTTGTCAGTTGTGACAGTCTTACTTCTCACAGTCTCCACATTCTTGTCAGTTGTGACAGTCTTACTTGTCACAGTCTCCACATTCCTGTCAGTTGTGACAGTCTTAGTTCTCACAGTCTCCACATTCCTGTAAGTTGTGACAGTCTTACTTCTCACAGTCTCCACATTCCTGTCAGTTGTGACAGTCTTACTTCTCACAGTCTCCACATTCCTGTCAGTTGTGACAGTCTTACTTTTTACAGTCTCCACATTACTGTCAGTTGTGACAGTCTTACTTCTCACCGTCTCCACATTCCTTTCAGTTGTGACAGTCTTACTTCTCACAGTCTCCACATTCCTGTCAGTTGTGAAGTCTTACTTCTCACCGTCTCCACATTCCTTCAGTTGTGACAGTCTTACTTGTCAGTCAGTCTCCCCATTCCACACACGCGTCCTTGTTGTCTGGTTGAGACGTAGACGACACGCAGTGGCCACGAAGTCAGCACGCGGGGGCGTGGTCTCAGCAACTGATTGACAGGTCCATCTACGTCGGTGACAAGGACAAGTTTTGAATACACTGGTGACATCATCAGGGAATCCCCGTGTAAGGTTGTGTGGTAATTCTGGAACATTCGCCACGGGGCGGCACTAGAGTGCACTGCAGTACTTACCAATTATTAAGTCATCAGACGGTACTTGTGTTACCTGGGGCAGACCCTCCTACGTCATGAACCAGATGCGGAGTAAGAAAGAAACAAAGTTCATAAGAACATAAATATCGACACACAAAAAAATTCAAGAAAGGGACACCCAGGATGTCGAGATTTTACGTCAGTGCGCCCAACTCAACAACTGCTCATTAATCAACACCAGTACCCTTACCCCCCCCCTCCCATTTTCGCCACCATCTACAACTTTGATCCTTAATCTATTTAACAGAAGATTTAGGAGTTATCTTTTATTATCAAGGACCCTTGTCCTGTCATTAAAGCACACTCATCATTTTCTATTTGAGCCTCGAGTTGTGCTGTGCCATGGGTGTTCAGGAACACACTCATCATTTTCTATTTGAGCCCCAAGTTGTGCTGTGCCATGGGTGTTCAGGCTCAAGTTGTGCTGTGCCATGGGTGTTCAGGAATAACCAGTGGTTCCAATCAAAATACTTTTTCAAACAAATCTTAACTATTGTGGATGTGGATTCGTTTCTTTGACTCCATTAGCTAATCCTGGACACTAGATTAACTAGATATACTCCTACTTTTGATAAATGTCAACTTTTAATATTATTAGCTTTTATGGCTTTGACAGTAGCTAAGACAGTAGCTCAGACAGCAGCTAAGACAGCAGCTCAGACAGTAGCTAGGACAGCAGCCTAGACAGTAATTAAGACAGCAGCCCAGACAGCAGCTAAGACAGTACCTAAGACAGCAGCTCAGACAGTAGCTCAGGCAGCTAAGACAGTACCTAAGCCAGTATCTAAGACATCAGCCTAGACAGTAATTAAGACAGTACCTAAGACATCAGCCCAGACAGCAGCTAAGACAGTACCTAAGACAGCAGCTCAGACAGCAGCTAAGACAGTACCTAAGCCATTATCTAAGACAGCACCTTAGACAGTAATTAAGACAGTACCTAAGACAGCAGCCCAGACAGTAGCTAAGACTGCAGCTAAGACAGTACCTAAGACAGTATCTAAGACAGCAGCCTAGACAGTAATTAAGGCAGTACCTAAGACAGCAGCTCAGACAGCAGCTAAGTCAGTAATTAAAACAGTAACTAAGACAGTAGCTAAGACAGCAGCTCGGACAGTAGCTCAGATTTTTTTAAGTGCAAGTAAATAAATGGCTTTTTATAAGTGCAAGTAAATAAATGGCTTTTTAAAAATGCATAAAATGGAGTATCTGGTAAACACAACAAGACTCTCCTCCGCCCCCCCACCCCAAGCCTCACAAAGAGCTACACGCTTCCTGAATGACCCACAGTCAAGGACTATTTAGCTCATTTTATTATAGCTATCTTATCTGTAAGTAACAATAAACAGAAATTAATACACGTTAAAGTCAAAGTTTCTTTTGATTTTAATTGGATAGAAATTTCTCAAAACAGAAAGATAACGTGAAATATCCGTAAGACATTGTGACGTGTTTCCGGTGAAGTGTTGACATCAAAACAAATGAACAAGTTGTTTAGGGCCCATGGTGATCTGCCAATTTACCAGAAGCCAAATACGGTGTTGACGTCTGTGTGACCGTGGGTGACGGTGTATGATGACGTTCCTGTAAATCAAATGGAATCCAGATGCCCATATCTCCTTATAGTATGTCGACTATAAATAGATCGTGTGACGTCTCGACTACTGGGAAACACCTGTTTGCCTGGACTTAAGTACGAAGCTATATTTGTACATTTTACTACAGTGTCAACAGACACCACCTGTGTAGTGAGACTATATTTAGCTACTTAAACAAACAAAAAGGTTTTAAACTTAGCTCCCACGATCTCAAGTCAACGTAAGAAAAGTGGCGTGACTGAGTTTAGACCTGCCCGGAGTAAGGCGCGAATCAGCCGTCCCCTTGAACGAAAAGATCTCAGCGGTTTGTTGTAAACGCCGCCCCTCCATTTAGAGAAATAATTCAGCGTGTGCTTTTTCTACGCCACGGTGAATGTGATAAGGACGAAACCTGAAGCATTCAGGTGCACCTAACTATATAGTTAGAGCCAATGGCTATTCTAAATATGTTATCCCAATCTTAATATAATCAATAAAAATGCACTTGTTTCATCTGTCAACTCGTGTTCAATGTTTGCCAATCACATTCAAAGTCTCAACTTTTTTGGCTTCTCCAGAGCCAAGGTTCAGTATACGTTTTGTCTCAGTGGTTCGTCTTTAGTGTCTTTCTGAGCCTCAATATCACCTACTCTAACATTGTTTATGGTTCGTCTTTAGTGTATCTCTGAGCCTCGATATCACCTATAATCTAACATTGTTTATGGTTCGTCTTTAGTGTCTCTCTGAGCCTAGATCTCACCTATACTCTAACATTGTTTATGGTTCGTCTTTAGTGTTTCTCTGAGCATACATAAAGATCTCAACAACTCTGACATTGTTTAAGATTATTGTAACAAACTGACAGTTATGAAAAACCAAACCAAATGAACTTTACCAACACAACATAAAAATCCCTTTCTGGTGATGCATATTTCCCCTATTAATATACGTAGCTATCGTTGGGGCCAAGATTTTACTCAGCTCCCCATCCTAGTCTAAGAAATCTTTGCGTCGGCTCAAGTACGGGGATCTCAATATTATGGAGAGAAAAATAACTCCTGTGCGGTCCTCTTCTCCTATTCCCCTGCCTTCATGGCTAGGGGACAGTCAGCCACACTGGCTATTTGTGTTTGTGACGAAATGCTGAAGTTTCATTGGTTTGAGATGAACTAACAGTTCCGCACATCAGTTTTAAAGTACATTTAGCACGCATCGCGCACACATCGGCCCTGTCAAAAACACGACCAATTATTGGACGGACAACTTGTCTGTGAAGACAAGAGTTACGGGGAGTGATGAACGCGTGGGATTGCGTGAGCAGACGTGGGTCATGCGGTACAATTGAAAGTTCAAGAAATCATAGGAGTGGCGGCGTCAGGAGATGTAACGGGTGAGGGGGTACGGGGACAGGGCGATGTCCGGGAGATGTCCTGAGTCGGGGTTAAAAGTATCAGGTGATGATAAAGCAGGCGGGGCGTCCGAGGTTTTAGGTGCAATGAGATAGCGCGCGTGTAAATCAGAAAGAACAAAACAACAACAAAGGCTCTTAGGGTGAGAATAGAGTAAAAAGTATGGCCATGGCATACTGCGTGTGGTAATAGCGTGCAGAGGAAGTTTGAGAATAGCGTACGAAGTTGTGCGTATTGTGAGAGTAGCGTTTGTATTGTGAGAAAGCTGTGCTTGGTGTGAGAATAGCATATCATATGTACTGTGAGGATAATGTACGTACTGTGAAAATAGCGTGAGGATAATGTACGTACTGTGAAAATAGCGTGAGGATAATGTAGAAAATAGCGTGAGGATAATGTACGTACTGTGAAAATAGCGTGAGGATAATGTACGTACTGTGAAAATAGCGTGAGGATAATGTACGCACTGTGAAAATAGCGTGAGGATAATGTACGTACTGTGAAAATAGCGTGAGGATAATGTACGTACTGTGAAAATAATGTACGTACTGTGAAAATAGCGTGAGGATAATGTACGTACTGTGAAAATAGCGTGAGGATAATGTACGTACTGTGAAAATAGCGTAAGGATAATGTATGTTCTGTTAAAATAGCGTTCAAAATGTGAGGACAGCATACGTTCAGTACATGAACAGTTTCAAAATGCAGATGAATGAGTACAAATAAATTAAGAATATAAATAATAAATATATGTAGCCATACTTCACAATTACAATTCATATGAACTTTCAAAGGTGTTAAAATTAAGGGTTATCGAAATACTAACCCGAGCAGAGGGGTCACAAGAGTTGGTGTCATCCAGTGCGGTAGCTCATGTCAACCAGTGCGGTAGCTCATGTCACCCAGTGCGGTAGCTCATGTCAACCAGTGCGGTAGCTCATGGTGTCGTCCAGTGCGGTAGCTCATGGTGTCGTCCAGTGCGGTAGCTCATAGTGCAACTCCCCAACTACAACATTACTCCCCAACTACAACATTACTCCCTAACTACAACATTACTCCCAAACTACAACATTACTCCCTAACTACAACATTACTCCCAAACTACAACGTTACTCCCTAACTACAACATTACTCCTTAACTACAACATTACTCCCTAACTACAACATTACTCCTTAACTACATTACTCCCCAACTACAACATTACTCCTTAACTATAACATTACTCCTTAACTACAACATTACTCCTCAACTACAACATTACTCCCCAACTACAACATTACTCCCAAACTCTTCATGTACAACATTCCTCCCTTACTACAATAGCTGACCAATGAGTTGGGGAGGAAATAGCGTACTATAAAAAGAGAGTGGAGGAACGTTTTGTTTGATAGTCATTTAAAACTCGTTAGTAGTTAGTGTGAGATTATTGGCTGACACCGATCAGACAGACACGACTGATAGGATCGAACTTAACGCACGTGAGCAAGAATAAAAGCTCGACACAACACAAACAAAAAATATTCTAAAAATAGATTTCGATTTCGGGTAGTGTGGTTGGAAGGGGCTCGGGAACAGCGGTAAAGTAATTAGACAAGTACTTTTTTAATTCTTTTCTAAACAACGAGGGTTGGACAAAACTACAGGCACACAGGTAACAAGGTAAAATATATCTTTACCTATCAACCCCCTCCCCCCCCCTCAATTCACTTTCCTTTGACCTGCTGTCGCTCTCTCCTTCCTGTCAGCATGACGATTGGCGAAAATTCGAGAACTTCCTTTACAAATGACGTCACAAACGGCTCCTTAGCATAAAGGAGTATGGCAAGCGTAAAACCCTCCCTACTTTCCCGTACGAATTGGACCCTTTAGTAATTCTCCACTTTTAATACTTGCGATTTCACTTTACGATTGCTCCCGACTACATAAAATCATATCTATTATTAGCGCGTGTCTTATCCATAACTACCGTTACGTATTCGCCTGGGGAGTGGGGCAATTAATTCTCTTCATTGGGTTGTTTTCAACTAGTGAGAGTTTGTGCACGGGGTGGTGTTGATTGAAAATCAGCCAAGACAATGACGTCATGTTTTAACCCTTATTTTAGCGTCCATCAGAAGGAACCCCCCCCCCCCTTGATAAAAAGTGTTGATAACGTCACTTCCTTCCGTGACGTCAGAATAGTTAGGACTAAATATATATATAATGAATGACTGAGCTCTAAATAAAAAATGAACGCCTTTATACGCTGGCTCATTGCTTACCCATTCCCTATAATTACACCATGAAGGATGACGACGCCCACGGTGTACACTGAGCATCGCCTGACTGGAAGAGACCGCCAATCCCAGCACGCCATGACGGTGGCACTCATAGCCCGCGTGTTAAAGGCGTGCGAGCTGTTTCAAAGGGGAAAATTGAGGAAAGAACGGGAAATGGGGAAAAGGAATCAGACCCCCACAATCCTCACATTTTACCATAGTGTCTTCTCGGCTTTAAAGATGTCCTTTAATACAAAAAAAGACAGTCTAATTTTAAAAATAAAGGAAAATTATAAATATTTTTTTTAAGGAGGCATAAATTAGGGGATTCCCCGAAAGTTTTTTTTTTATGTAAGTGGAAGTTTTCACTGAGTGGAGCACACCGGGAGAACGTGTCTCGGTCGTGGTGTGCAGCGTGTACCGTTGTAAAGGCTCAGTTCACAGTACCTCGCCGGTTTTTGTGCGAGGGGTGCAAGAATTGGTTGCCAATGAATGTTTACATTGATCAGTGCACGATTGGGATTGGTGGTTTCTGAGTACCTTCAAATGTACACGTACGATAGACTAGGAAACACAATTGTAAAAATAAACATGTTATCATATTATATTTATATTATAATTTATGCCATAAATTCAATTATGGGCAGCCTTTGCCGAGTTCGAATCTGTAAACCAAATGAACAAGATAAAAGTCAATATTTTCACAGGACTCCACCATTATAACTCTCGTTCGAAAAGAATTTTTAAAATTATTTAGAGATAGATCAAAGGAGAAACGATCCATCATTTCAATATGGGGCGTACTGAACAAGTAGAAAAACTTAACTGGACTCAAAGCCACCCGGGACTTAACATATGCCACTCCCTCAAACACACAAACAACTATTTTTGAAGTGATGTTACTAGTAACTAATATTACTATATTTCGGATAGTTTTGATGGAATGATTTTTAACGAGAATTCCTTCAAAGTTCATGCATTCGGTATTCGTTTTTGCTATTTTTAAACACCCCACCTGCTCATAATACATATGCTCATTGGGCGTCCATTTGTTGCACTTTAGAAGAAAGAATTTTGTTGTCGCCGAAATTGAATGATTAATTACAAAATAAAAGTCTTTTTTTTTTATTTGTTAATTGTTTAAATACATCTTTGGTGCGTGGTGGTTCTCAGATAGTTGTTTCCTCATTTGAAGGAACCGGTATCTATCTAAACTTGATTGACATTATTCATTATTTATTTGCAAGATCAGCAGTTTGAAATTTTAAAAGAATCACAAGCGGAGACTTTGATCTGGCTATTCTATAGAAGCAACCATTTCAAAAAGAGGGGGGGGGGGATTAAAACCAATGGACTCGGCTCCATCGTATTAAATAGTAAACAGTGTCTGAATAATACTATGTACCCGTATTTGACTTAACTAACCCTATGTACTGCAGCATGGCTAGTCAGCGCTAGTCTATAGAAATAGATAGATACATGCCAACTGAGAAAGGGGTACCTACAGTTCGATAAAATCACGTTGGATATTTCCGCCCAAATGTTGTTTTCAAGTACAGACGCAGGTGATTGGTTGTGGTCATGGGAGCCATCAAACCACAGGCTAACCCCCCTCCCCCACCGTACGCATGCCGGTACGTCGTGATCAGGACGATTTGGGAGAGGGGGGGGATGATGCAAGCGCTCGGTAACCAGCCTCGGCTTATTTAACATTGATGGCAGCACTCGTCTGATCTTTTTGTGGGGTTTACCACGTGTACGTCACGTGGACGTGGGTGTTGGGTGGCGGAACGTGGGTGTAGGACAGTGTCAGGTGAGTGTAGGACAGTGTTAGGTGGGTGTAGGACAGTGTCAGGTGAGTGTAGGACAGTGTTAGGTGAGTGTAGGACAGTGTCAGGTGGGTGTGGGACAGTGTCAGTTGGGTGTGGGACAGTGTCAGGTGGGTGTGGGACAGTGTCAGGTGGGTGTGGGACAGTGTCAGGTGGGAGTATGACAGTGTCAGGTGAGAGTATGACAGTGTCAGTTGGGAGTATGACAGTGTCAGGTGGGAGTCTGATAGTGTCAGGTGAGAGTATGACAGTGTCAGGTGGGAGAATGACAGTGTCACGTGGAAGTATGACAGTGATTAGTGTCTGGTAGTAGAATGACAGTGTCAGGTGGGTGTATGACAGTGTCAGGTGGCAGAATGACAGTGTCAGGTTGGAGTCTGTAATACATGGACGTGTTGGTTTTTTATCACGCTTGTTTGTTTGTTGTTTTTAAATTCCTAATTATGCTTTACATCCTCCACCCATCCCTACTCCAACCATAGCTTTAGTGTTATAAGTTATACTGTTTACAGGTCAGGCTGCAATTAGTGTCTGCCTATATGTCAGTCTCTCTCTCTCTCTCTCTCTCTCTCTCTCTCTGTGTGTGTGTGTCTGTGTCTGCTGGTATACATGCGAACATGTGATAGACCTGGCTGACTAATAATACGGAGCACGTCGTTAAAAATAGAACGCGCCTTGAAACCTTTTACTTTTATTGACGAGAAGCATGGACCATAGGCATAGGAGCATACTCGATGACCTTTAACTTTAACAAGGGTGGCGCTCACAGACCAAACGACTAGAGTGACCTGCCCTTGTCAGCTGTTACTTCACTGTAAATTGAACAGGGGTCACTGTTACAGCTACAGTATGCGGTGTCACAGGCGTGACAAATGGATCATAGACGTTAATAGTGCACCCTCAGGTACGGCGTGACAGTGAAACAACGGAAACTGAAAGACAAACCAAAAAGACAAAACACCATGACTTATTTGAAGTTGAAGCCATTCAAACCCATAATTTGAGCACTATTCATGGGGCAACCCTGGAACGCCCGAAGAAGTAGAAATCGATTTCTTAACCCCATCCCTAAATATGAAAACAATGAATCATATTATTTTCAAAACCACACGTTTATACATACGACATATAGTATATGAGCATGTGAAGTGCTAGGAACATGATGCCCCAGGATATGTGCCACCTTTGGTGGGCCCCCATGGTCTTCTTAGGCTTACACCATGTATGTGGTACGCTCAGTTGTATATGGGCTATCCTTGGTGGGCCCCCATGGTCTTCTTAGGCTTACACAATGTATGTAGTACGCTTAGTTGTATATGGGCTACCCTTGGTGGGCCCCCATTGTCTTCTAAGGCTTACGCCATGTATGTAGTACGCTCAGTTGTATATGGGCTACCCTTGGTGGGCCCCCATTGTCTTCTAAGGCTTACACCATGTATGTAGTACGCTCAGTTGTATATGGGCTACCCTTGGTGGGCCCCCATTGTCTTCTAAGGCTTACACCAGGTATGTAGTACGCTCAGTTGTATATGGGCTACCCTTGGTGGGCCCCCATTGTCTTCAAAGGCTACACCATGTATGTAATACGCTCAGTTGTATATGGGCTACCCTTGGTGGGCCCCCATTGTCTTCTAAGGCTACACCATGTATGTAATACGCTTAGTTGTATATGGGTCACACACCAAACTGTAGTCCCCACCTACAATAATCTACAGTCACTGGCAACAGAACGTCTTGAATCACGGGTCAAACTTCCTGCCTAGGGTTCTGGTCTGCTATCTTCAGGTTTTTTAAGGCCAGTAACAAGTATGGCCGTGGGTAAAAAATTGTCGTGGAACAACAATGGCAATGGGTCAATAAAGGCCATGATCAGCTAAAGACATTGGTCATAAGAGTCCACTTGAACTTCCGGCTGGCCTGCACAATGAGTTGCTAGTGGCTTGATCTCAATGTGTTAAGTGTAACACAAAGCCTATTACATATGAACATACATTTAATATAGTGCCTTAATTCATACAATACTATTTTCTCAAGTTATATCCTACTGACTTAAGTCACATTTTACCATTGACAAAAGTTTTTGGTAAGTAAAAGTTGATTAAGTTCTTTGCTTGCAATGGTACAACATTCCACCTCTTTAGTCTAACGACACTTTGATGACATCATCACGGACCGTGGATCAGATCAAACACGTCATCCGATGACCCCCCCCCCCCGGGCCACACCCAGTGTGAATAGCTTTACCAATACTATATTTAAACCTATGGGGTAACACCTGCTGGTCACGTGACTACTGGTGTCTCACTCACGGGAAGGTCTTCTACCCCTGTGTGTCATCGAATGCTATAAATACAAACATATGATGATATCCACTGGGCTAAATGGGTGTTTTCGCCAAAAATTGGTGAGTCAAGGTGGGAAGGGGTGAGGTTGGACTAAATTAAAGCGCGGTCGGGCGGAGGCGAGTTAAGATTTAAGTAATTACGATTACGGTGAGGTGAGTGGTGGATGGACCTTCCCCATGGGCTCCCCTAGAACCACAGCCTCAGCCCATCACAGCCCCCTCCCTCAGTAGTCTTGTCCCCCGACGTCAGACCGAATGACCACACATTTGTAAGTTACATTTACATCTCATACCCCAGTCCTTTGGGCACCCCCCCATTCCCCAACTTCCAAACTCCGGTCAGCCAATGACCCCATGGTCAACTAACCCCTTCCTCCTCCTTCCCCCCCTCCCCCACAGTCAACCTACCTTCGTAAACCCTTCCCGAAATCCCGCGTGCACTGTTACCCCACCACCCTCCCCCTCCCACGACTTGATCACGCCCCGCTCACGTTAGATCAATGGCACGAGCTCTAAACGAGTTCAGTGGCTGGCCTACAGGGTAGGGAGAGAGAGGAGGGGAGCTGGCTTATTGATTTTCTGGCCAGCTATTTGGAGCAGGAAGCAGGTTCGGCATCCAAGAGAGGAGACGTGGGGTTGTGGAGAGATGACTGCGCTGACCTGGCATTTTGTCCCAGTACAACAGGTTGACCAAATATATGGTGGTCAGCAGTTAAACTCGTGTCCAGTTCAACATTCCTGAGATGCTTTACTGACTTTTGATTAAACGATAACTAACAAGATCTCGAAAATCACAGCTGATCAAAGTGCAAAGACACGCTAATGAGCTAATGCAAATAAATTAAATAATAAATTAAAACTAAATTAAAACAAAAGTACGCATGTAGTTTTAAGTATAATAACTAATAAGTTATAATTACGATGTGAAATTGAAATGCAGGGATAATAAAATATGGAATAAGAGTGTATTTGAAAAGCAGTTTCGCAAAGACGGAATCGTTATTCCCTTTCGCCGTGATGTCATCGCTTGCCAGGTCCCACAGGTCGCAGATTCAGATAGCAACGGTTTTCTGGAGGACGCGTCCAATAACATATCGGTACCCAGAAGACGGCAGCAGAATCTGATGACGTCATCTCTTTTCTAGTCAGTCCCTGGGAATGGCGACAATCGAGTCCTGTCAGGCTGAAACATGACTAGTAAGGGACATTAAGGGGCCCTTATCTACAGGGCTCCTAGGTAAAATAACCCATAAAAAAATGGAATCAGACAAATTGACCACATACATATAGCCCCCGAATAAGGGCTAAACTCACACAAAAAGTTTAAGAAATTGTTAACAATTGAAGTTGAACAAACGGACGTGCGACGGGCTCATTGCATTTCCCGCAATATACAAACTGCAAGCAGAAGACTTAAAATACGTCATCGAGTGGTGACCAATGCTAGCAGCAGACTTGGAATGACGTCATCGTGAGTTAAGAGGGCTTAATTTAAGTCACAAGCCCATCTCTCAGGGGCCTAATTGTTGGGTCAGGACCGTCGACTTTTCAGGGCCGAAATATCAAGACTCAAACTGTCGGGGCCGAGGCTCAAACCTCTAGTTGACATGCTATTATTACTATTATAGGTGATGTTGGTCTTTAAGGCCGAGGCTCAAACCTCTAGTTGACATGCTATTATTACTATTATGGGTGATGTTGGTCTTTAAGGCCGAGGCTCAAACCTCTAGTTGACATGCTATTATTACTATTATAGGTGATGTTGGTCTTTAAGGCCGAGGCTCAAACCTCTAGTTGACATGGTCTTCAAGTATTGTAGTTCAGTTTCATCACTTGCTTTAAAGTAAAGCCGCCAATCAAAGAAAGATCACAGTTAAGCTTTTCAAACCAATGTGAATTACAGTCTAAAATAAGTTTCTTTTTTTTGTCACTTATGGCATATGTTGAAGCATTTTTTTTTATTTATCTCTTTGTACTTGCTATCTGTTGCATCTTTTATCCCATCAACCACCACAGTTGTCGCCTCAGATAAAATCTCCGTCAAACAATGGGAGTGCATACAACACAACATGCTTGTTTACTATTACTATTACTAACCAGAGTTGCCTAACACGCGTAGCTGGCCTATGTATACATGTAAAACGAGCCCATGTTTTGTAACCCAGTTAAAGAATAGATGACACAATGTGCACAACATCGGGTAAGAGATTACCGGCCTACTAACCGCGCTAACCGACTTTTTAAACTGTTGATGACTGTATCAGTGACTGTCTCGGTCAAGGCCATGTCAATTTTAGTTCTGTGATAATCCTGATAACGTCTTATTTTCTCTCT